>JAHBCN010017601.1:0-18227 GCA_019359885.1 Listronotus oregonensis
TTTTAAGTTCTGTAAAATCTAAATTGTTTTGTATATTGTAAAGGGATAATCTACCCTTGTGATAACAAATTCGGAATCTAAATAGAATTTGCATGCCTATAAACCCTTATAAGGACTTTTTTTTTTTATTTTATTTTATTTATCAATAAACGGAAAACCCCCATATGCCCCCTATATAACTAATGCATAAACTTATTTTAAGTTCTGTAAAATCTAAATTTTTTTGTATATTGAAAAAAGGATAATCTACCCTTGCATCAACAAATTCGGAATCTAAATAGAATTTGCATGCCTATAAACCTTTAAGGCTTATTTTTATTTTATTTTATTTATCAATAAACGGAAACCCCATAGTCCCCTAATAACTGAAATGTAAACTTATTTTAAGTTCTGTAAAATCTAAATTGTTTTGTATATTGTAAAAGGATAATCTACCCTTGGATAACAAATTCGGAATCTAAATAGAATTTGCATGCCTAAAACCCCTTTATAAGGACTTATTTTTTATTTTATTTTATTTATCAATAAACGGAAACCCATATGTCCCCTAATAACTGAAATGCATAAACTTATTTTAAGTTCGTAAAATCTAAATTTTTTGTATATTGTAAAAGGATAATCTACCCTTGGATCAACAAATTCGGAATCTAAATAGTTCATGCCTATAAACCTTATAAGACTTATTTTTTTATTTTATTTTATTTATCAATAAACGGAAACCCATAGCCCCCTAATAAGAAATGCATAAACTTATTTTAAGTTCTTAAAATCTAAATTTTTTGTATATTGTAAAAGGATAATCTACCCTTGTGATTAACAAATTCGGAATCTAAATAGACTTTGTGCCTAAAACCCTTATAAGGACTTATTTTTTTATTTTATTTTTTTTTATCAATAAACGGGAACCCATATGTCCCTTATAATGAACATGCATAAACTTATTTTAAGTTCTGTAAAATCTAAATTTTTTGTATATTGTAAAAGGATAATTACCCTTGTGTTTAACAAATTCAAATCTAAATAGATTTGCATGCCTATAAACCCTTATAAGGACTTATTTTTTATTTATTTTATTTAAATAAACGAAACCCTTATGTCCCCTAATAACTGAACGTGATAAACTTATTTTAAGTTCTGTAAAATCTAAATTGTTTTGTATATTGTAAAAGGATAATCTCCCCCTTTTGATCAACAAATTCGGAATCTAAATAAATTTGCATGTAAAACCCTTAAAGGACTTATTTTTTTATTTTATTTTATTTATCAATAAACGGGAAACACCATATGTCCCCTACATAACTGAATATGCATAAACTTATTTTAAGTTCTGTAAAATCTAAATTGTTTTGTATATTGTAAAAGGATAATCTACCCTTGCGATCAACAAATTCGGAATCTAAATAGAATTTGCATGCCTATAAACCTTTATAAGGACTTATTTTTTTATTTTATTTTATTTATCAATAAACGGGAAACACCATATGTCCCCTACATAACTGAATATGCATAAACTTATTTTAAGTTCTGTAAAATCTAAATTGTTTTGTATATTGTAAAAGGATAATCTACCCTTGGTAACAAATTCGGAATCTAAATAGAATTTGCATGCCTATAAACCTTTATAAGGACTTATTTTTTTATTTTATTTTATTTATCAATAAACGGGAAACACCATATGTCCCCTACATAACTGAATATGCATAAACTTATTTTAAGTTCTGTAAAATCTAAATTATTTTGTATATTGTAAAAGGATAATCTACCCTTGTGATTAACAAATTCGGAATCTAAATAGACTTTGCATGCCTATAAACCCTTATAAGGACTTATTTTTTATTTTATTTTATTTATCAATAAACGGGGAACCCCATATGTCTCCTTCATAACTGAACATGCATAAACTTATTTTAAGTTCTGTAAAATCTAAATTGTTTTGTATATTGTAAAAGGATAATATACCCTTGTGATTAACAAATTCGGAATCTAAATAGACTTTGCATGCCTATAAACCCTTATAAGGACTTATTTTTTATTTTATTTTATTTATCAATAAACGGGAAACCCTATATGTCCCCTATATAACTGAACGTGCATAAACTTATTTTAAGTTCTGTAAAATCTTAATTGTTTTGTATATTGTAAAAGGATAATCTACCCTTGTGATCAACAAATTCGGAATATAAATAGAATTTGCATGCCTATAAACCCTCATAAAGACTTATTTTTTATTTTATTTCATTTATCAATAAAAGGGAAACCCCATATGTCCCCTACATAACTGAAACTTGGAACTTGTGTTGCCAAATTTTGGACAAGTTTTTACACAAATTAATGTAAAAGATATACTTTCAGCCATTTATAAAACATCAGGTAATTTATGAAATACAGCTGTTATATTAAAGGACATCGTCACGTCGTCATGAACCAAGAGACTGAAACACAGACACACTACTACTCTACCATGATCCTTCCTCCTTCGAAAAAGATTTTCGTGATCACCCCATACCTGGACTCATCAGACCTTGCGGCCTGTGCCGATATGAGTTGACACCAACCCTCCAGCCTTGGAAACCGGGAATGCGGTTTGGTGGACTCTATCCTATAACGGTGGGCCTTACCTCTCGGTTAGCCTCAATTAAGTTTTCCTTTCGACAAACACGTTATATGGTAAACTTCTTATCACAAGTTGGTCATATAGACGGATATCGGGAAGTCATAGAGAGTGTGCGTGTTTCGTCCTCTTGGACTTATCAGAAGCGCCTTGTTGGACACCGCAATCCGCAGGCTGGGTCAAACGTCTTACGCATTTAAGAGGACGAAATACCCACATTCTCTATGACTTTCCGATGCCCGTTTTTACAACCAACTTGTGGTAAGGAGTTTACCATACAACGTGTTCCCTGGAAGGAGAACTTAAGTGAGGTTAGCCGAAAGGTAAGGCCCACCGTCATCGTTATAGGATAGAATTCAGAACGCTTATTTTGAGATATTGGTGCATATTGTTAGGTATTAAATAGATTAAATTATTAAGAAATGGTCAGGAACCTCCACTGGGTGTTACATAATTGACCCATAAACATAGAATTAGCCTACCAAGAGAAAATGAACCCATACAAATAGCTAGTCGACGAACAAAGGTAACCGGGAATAACACGCCTGCCCAGGAAAGACTATGCTGACACACCCAGGATCCAAGACGCCCAGTAAAGTTCATAAGCTTGATAATCGCAATGTGAGTTTTGCCAAGTCAGCAGTAACATCTAGCTTTGATAACAACACCTGATTGCCGAAAGTATAACACATTTTACTCGGAGTAACCCGAAAAAACATTATTGATAAAACTAACATATTTATCTAGACACAAAACATATTATTATATATATATATAATTATCATATATATATTAATATTATATATATTATTATATATATATATATATATATATATATATATATAATATATATTATATAGATATATATATATATATATATATATATATATATATATATATATATATATATATATATATATATATATATATATATATATATATATATATATATATATATATATATACATATTATTTTTATTTTTTAACACATTTCAATTTTGCTACAAGTAATAAGCCGGTAACATAATGAGGAACAAATATTATTTTAATTAAAATAGTCCGTCCAAAAATTATTTATTTATTATATTTTAATTAAACCAACATATCACGAATAATTGTAATTTTACATATTGTTAGAATTAAATTGCAAGTTTTATAATTATTTTCCATAATTATGTATTCACAGAAACCTTTATGTTATTTTAAAAAGCCCAGTTAGAATTAAAATTAAAACTTTAATTTTAATTAGTAATTATTAGAATCCAAAACCAATGATATATCATAATATAAAATTTTTTATTTACAAAGATTTTAAAATCATATTGATTTTGGTTACTTTAAATGCAAAAATATTTATTTTAAGAATAATACAAATATTTGCCTGGATCATAAAATTAATACAAATCAACGTGTAATAAACTGAATGAAAAAATAAACAGAAACAAATAATTTAATCTGTTTTATACAAAATGGTGATTATCGTTTTTTAAAGATTTTTTACCAAAATAACTAAAAAAACCTACTTTTTGAGAAACGATCATTTTGCGAGAATTTTTCAGCATTTTTTCTAGTTCCTGCCATAATGAGGTTTGTACTGATAAAGAATATACCAAGATTTTATTTTTCAGATGACCAGAAGAGGAGAGAAGATAGATAATTTTTTTTGTCCTCTTTACTTTAACGGCATGTACCTTCGTGATTTTTTTTTGTAAATTCTTAAAATATTAATAAATTAAAAAGAATGCATGGCCAAAATATTAAAGTTTTTATGTTTTACCTATCTATTATTGATCTATAATACCTTAGAAACGGAATATGTTATGATAGCAATAATACCTGCTATCACACCTATGGCATTATAAGCGGGCATTATGATAATGCCCGCTTATAATGCCCTAATGCGCTAATATGGAAATTTTATTGCTTATCCAATTTTATTTCTCTCACCATAAAGATCAAGTTTATACAAAAAATAATTTTTTCTTTAAACAATACTAAAAATTAAACTTTATTTCCAAAATAAAAATTACAATTTTGAAATGTTCCGGAAAATGTAGCTGATCCCACTATAGAATGGTCGGTGTTTTTTGTGATGGTAGCAGCGGTGGTAGCACTAACGCTATTTTGTATAGAAGAACAGTCCATTAAAGAATTTTCAATAGTCGATACGGAATTAACCTCGGAATTAACTGAATTGGCAATCATTTTGGCTACTTTGTTTTTGGATGAAATACTTTCTTCTATATATCCTTCAGCTACTAAAGAGCTTTTCCATTTCCCATGTTGTTTTAGCGTTTCAAACGAAGCACATGCCTCAACAAGTAAAGTTGACGATGTGCGACGCAAACAGTGGCCGGTGTAAGCTTCTGCATTATCCAGTTTTAAAAATTTTGCGATTAATGTTGGGACGCTTCCTATGGTATTTTTTCCAATGGGTTGTACTGTACATCGACCCTTTCTATAGGTAAGAAAGAATCTTCGCTCCTTTATTCCAGCTGGTCTTAATGTTGTGTACTTTTTTATTAAATTTAAAGCGCCTAAATCTTCTTCAATGATAGTAAAACTTTTTGAAGTTGAAGTTTTAGTTTCTGGTACCTTTATAACCAAGACTGTTCATCTCGTCTTAAACCTCCAAAAACACCCATTACCAATATGACTTTGTGTACCAAGTAGATATCATCAGGAGCCTTCTTAATAAATTTTAATATTTGTTCTCCTTCCAAAACTTTAGACTTCTTCGGGACGTATCCTTTCGACTTAACTTTTAAAAAAGATATGAGACGATGGTATTGCGAAATGCCTATATTTTCATAGACCATCAACGTAGACCTTAGGGTGGAATACTTGGTCCAGAGAGAGTTCGGACTGTATTTTTCCGACTAAAAATAATAAAGTTTGTTAAACATATGTATTAAAATAAAATCAATAACTTACCAGTTCTGGAAATATGCCATTAGAACGTTTTCGGTTATTTGAAGAATTGCGTTCGCATCTTTCCAAATACCAAATATGCCGTACTCCCGATCATACTGTTGCCTTGATTTAACTGGCAAAAGATTTTCGGTCGCTTATGGCCTTTTCTCTTATATTTTGTGGAATTTCTTCCATTTTGAGCAAATCGTTAAATAAAAAATGCCAACTGACTAACTGACAGAAACATCAAAGTCAAACTTAACACCAGTCATTATCTACTTACGTATACAGGTACAGGTGCAACTTATTTTTTATATTGCGAATAAATAATGTAATTAGTCATTGAAAAACTCTTTTTTGGGTAAAACATAAAGCATTGTATGCACCACGGGCTTTACTGGACTATAATGCCCATCAGGTCGAAATCTAGCCCGAGGGCCTCTGGCCTTCGGGGCGTTATAGTCCCAGTAACGCCCTTGATACATAAATAGCTATTTTATCGACCGTCAAAAAACGCCCGAAATTCGGGCTTCTAATAGCACTAAAATCTTGGACTTTCATTGTCTCTATTTGTTAATTAGTACACTGTATTGTGTATCAATTAACAAATAAAGACAATAAAAGTCCAAGATTTTAGTGTTATTGAAACCATAACATTGTCAGTCATTAACAGTTTTAAAGAAACGTTTGGGCTTTTAGACTGGAATACCCTCCTAATATTTTGAAGCCGATTTTTTAAAAATTGGTCAATGTCATTTTTAATAAGGAACCAATTAAATTAAAATTATAATTTCTAGTGGCGCCTCAGGGGACACCCTATCGGAAATAATTGTGAAATAAACGTATACAACTGACTTTTTTACAGTTTTTATTTTTCAATTGATTGGGCAACTAAAAATACAACTTTTTTGTCAATTGATATTTTTTCCTATCTTGCTTTGTTTAAAAAAAATAATTTGCTTTTATTGGAGCGCAATAAAATTATTTTAATTTTTATTAATTAATTTATTTTCAAAAAGAAAACAAGATGGAAAAAATATCGAGAGAAAATAAATGGATTTTTAATAAAAGTCAGGGGCTTACATGCGTGGCGTGGGGTGCTTGATATTAAATGTTACAAATATTTTATTGGTAGCGTTTACAAAAAAGAGTTATTATGAAAATATAGTTACTGGACCCCACGCTTTTAAACTATAATTAAATTATTTTTTACTTTTAAGTTCGTTTTAATTCTTGGTTACAAAGCACTCTTCTAGTTGGAGGTCTCGAATGGTTTTATAAGATGGTTATCTGGCCCCTGAAAGTA
This sequence comes from Listronotus oregonensis, assembly GCA_019359885.1. Classification (NCBI taxonomy): domain Eukaryota; kingdom Metazoa; phylum Arthropoda; class Insecta; order Coleoptera; family Curculionidae; genus Listronotus; species Listronotus oregonensis. Next base: position 6,831 of record JAHBCN010017601.1, read on the forward strand.
ATACTTGGATTAACGCACTTTCATCTTTGTCCTTGGGAAATTTGTTAGATAACAAAACATTTCATATTTCCATCGCTCTTAAACTTGGCCTGCCTGTGTATGGAGAGCACACCTGCATTTGCGGCAAAAATGCTGATATTTATGGCCTTTATGGGTTAAGCTGCAAAAAGCGCAGGCCGTTTTTTTAGACACAACCAGATAAATGATATAATCAAAAGAGCTCTGATTTTAGCTGAAAACCCTTCTGTGTTAGAGCCTCTTGGAGTTTGCAGAAGCGATGAAAAACGTGTAGATGGAATGACCTTAATTCCCTGCAAATATGGAAAACAATTACTAAAATATAAAGAGCTTGAAGACCGCTTTATCTTCATACCTATTGCTGTTGAAACTTTTGGTCCTTTGGATAATGAAGCTAAGGGATTTATAAATGAAACTTGCAAAAAAATTCCATGCAAAAAATCCCGAAGTTTCATTATCCAATGAATTGGTTTAGCTGTGCAACGGGGTAATGCAGCATCGGTACTAGGTATAATCCAGGAAGACCTAGGACTTGATGAAGTTTTAAATTTTTAAATATAGATTTAGTTATTTAGTTAATTCTAGAATATTTTTATTCGATATTTAGTCAAACATATTATTTGATGTTTTTTTTTTTAGTTTTTTTTAAACCATAATATATGTTCTTATTTTTTAGTCCCAAAACGACATCAAAATTGGCGAATGCGCAGTATTGTCATTTTTCAGAAATTGTTAATTTATTTTTTTTATTCAGATGATTCCAGTCATGACATTAAAACGAAAGTATAAAGTAATTGTATTTTTATCGGCTTTCAACCCCCATACAAATTTTCAAGTTAATCAGACATCTTGAATTTAATGAAAATTAGGTTAAAAGATTCCGTTACATAGATACATACAGGTGAAGTTAATCAAAGCGTGGTAAAGAATACCCTTGAGTTTTTATAATTTTTAATTAAAAAAAAAGAATAGGTTTAGTATGTTACTTATATGTATTATTTATTACAAAAATCTTTTAAAGCTGTACCTTTTAAAATTAATATTGAATAACACAAATGTAACTAAATTTACAGTTTTATTAAATCTAAATTTAGCACTAGGTGTTTAATTTGGCGACAACTGTAAAATTCTTTTAAAGCGATTGTCAGATTATCGGAATGTACAATTTTAATTTTTAATTTGATTTTAAAATGCTATATTTGTTATAAGGAGAACCAAATTAAAGAATTGATGTGGCAATGGTAGGGATATATTTTATGCATACAAGTAATCAAATCAGGGATGCTTTATGTACAAAAATGTTAAAAGAGGTCATCCTAATTTAATGCTAAGAAGCATATTTTCTTAAGAGAGCAATATTTTGGAAATCAAAAGTTTTTTTTAATAACGTTATTTCTAAATACTGTCTGTCATCTATAATTTTATTTTATTTTTTAGATTTTAAAGTTAAGGCATTTTGTCATTACCTTACAAACAACTGAAAAAGGAAATATACTCGTAGGTCTAAAGTTAGAAAGAAATAGTTTTGGATCCTTTCTTGGGAATAGGTTGCACACGTGCAGCTTTCCAGTTCTCCGGATAAATGTTTATCTCGTAAGCAATACAAAATAGTTTTTTTAAGACGATGGCTGGTATATCATTCAGCCCAGACGATTATTTGGTATTAAAAGAAGAAAGAATACGCTTGACTTGCTTGATCTTAAAAATATTATAGGACATTTTATGAGGACCAAAGGCAACTCTTGAAAAAAAAAAGATTACAGGAGGATCAAGGGTAGAATTGGCAGCAAATTGTTTGACAAATAGTTTGGCTTTTCCTTAAGAGGTAGAAACGATCATCTTTAAAAGTTAGGCGTAAAAGAGAATTTGTACAAATTCTGACCAATGTTTTTGCCAAAAGACCAGAAGGAACTACTGCCATTTGAGCAAGAGAGGATTTTATCTTTTATTTAGTTATTAAAACGGTCTTTGGCTTTTAGGATGTTCAGTTTTACCAATTTTTTGCTGGCCTGTCGATATTCCGGACTAAGATTTAAAGAAAATGTTTTGTAAGCTAAGGTTTTTAAAACTGGCTTTGTCACTGAATTTAGAAAACCACGGACTGTGATTTAAAGGTTTGGGGTTCTCTTTGGTATAAGAAATAAAGGTCTCAATAACTAGGTAAATTGTTTCGGTAGGTTGTTTACAAATTTCGTAAATGGAAAAGCAGGGTTTCAGTAGGCTGAGTTTTAGTGCTAAACGGTGCGTGGCGGCATGCTTTCGGTGCCTCAGAATGTTTAGATTATGATACAGTGACCAAGACATAGTCTGAACGCGGTTACTGATGCTTGTGGAGTTTAGGGTTTGAAGTAAGAAAAAGATGTAGGGGGGTTTGAATTATGAGTGGGAGCCCTAGGAAGGTAAGTAAGTTCAATAATTAGATTGTTGGGCGTGTTACTGATTGCAAATATTTCGGCGGCTCTGCCTTGAGTGTCAGTTTAATCAGTGTTTTTATTCCATAATATTTATTTATGGGTGTTCTTTTAGATTTTATGGAAAGAAAAATCCAAACTTGTTATTTCATATATATTTTTTTAATATAAAAAAACAACAAATATGGCCCTGTTCAGTCTCTGTTAAATAATCTTGTACGAATTATTTACTATTTTAAATAAATTTACCATTTTAAAGCTATGTGTGTATCTATTTAAAATGACCAAAGAAACTAGGAAATCTCTTTTTCTAACTTTGCATAACCTATTTTATGTCTGCCATTACAACTTTTATAAATAACGTCTTTCGATTTCAGAAGGGTGTAAAGTCGGCAAAACATCGGTTTATTGGAATATTGTCGTTCGGTTAAACGACCCGACGATGTTCTGAAGCAGTTTAATAAAATGCCTTCAGATCTGCTTCGTTGGCGAAAATAGTGGAAACGCTTTAAAAGGTCAACTACTGTTTGCTGGAAATATTGGTAGTTAAACGAGCAACGTTGTTATGACGAGAGGCTGTTCGCACTTACTTTAATATTTTATCGGATAAAAGTTTTAAATTTCAATAGTCATTCTAGTAAAACGGGATAATAAAATGTATTTTCCCTAGAAATAATAGCAGTACACTGGATAATTTAAAGTAAGTTTGCACTACTGCTAATTTTGGATAACGATGTTGGTTAAATTTAAAAACTAAAAGTATTTCGGCTAAATGTTTTGTCATCGACGTAAACACAATTAAATATTGCGTTATTATCTAAATTATTTTAAAAAGTAATAGTCCATTGTCAAAAACAGATAGATTTAAGCTAACTTAGTTTAGACTATTTTAGATTAGATTACACACTATATAAATATATCAGATGTTTGTTTAAGAATGAATTCTATGCAACGATATTGCAACTTGCAAATCCCTTTCCTGCCCTTCGCCAAACACGTTCACGCTCATCAGAAGAACCGAGACTAATTTAATTCGTTTCATCAGAAAATAAAACTGTCTTCCAATCATTAACAGTCCAGTGTTGATAATTTCTGGCAAAACGCAATCTTGCAACTCTGTGCTCTCTGGTGAGTAATTGTTTCTTTGCCGCTCTTCTGTTGCTTAAACCAGCCTCATTTAAACGCCTTCTGATTGTTCGAGACGATATTGTATGTTGGCGAGCAGTTCTAAGCTCACTTTTTAGCCTAGTACTAGTGATCTTTCTGTTTCTTAGAGCAGTTTACCTAATAAAACGCTCATCCCTTGGATCGATAAATCGTTTTTGCCCTTGTCCTGCCCTTCGAGAGTAAGATCCCGTCTCGTTAAATCGTTCAACTATACGACTTATAGTCGAACGATGTTTTTTTTATCATATTAGCAATATGATACATCGAATAGCCATCATCCACCAAAGTTAAGGCTTTTACTGCTTCTTCTACCGATATATTTCTTGGCCGATTCATTTTTCAAGATTAAGATATCAACTGGACATACGAAACGAAAGTTTAATAAGCAGTTTCGGAAGAGTTTTTAACAGTATGGCAAATTTTATTTGACCTTCATAACTTTAAAATACAACATCTGTTGACACATCGCTTGAAATGTCCGAAAAGGTCCATAGCCTACTTGAAAACATTTAACAATAAATGTGTTGAATAATACAGTCTATAAAAACATGCTACGCTATAAAACGGTGTATCTCCTTTAATTACAGAGATAATGAAGCAAACCAAAAAAGAAAATGTTGGCGAAAGATAGACCTAACCGTCTCATGTCAACTACTATATGTTTCGGTTGCTAGTATTCTTCACAGGGTAATAGAATTTTCGGAAAAAAACGTAACATTTTTATTACACCCGGTATAAATCAAAAATGAACTTTTAATCATAAATAGCAAAAACAATGACATTGTTAAGGAACCAACCTTCAATTCAAAAAAAAAATCATTTAAATTCGGATCATAAGTTTAGAAAAAAATATCATCAAAAATGTGGCAAATTTATGATGTTGCGTTAATTTCGTCCAGGAGTTTATATATATATATATATATATATATATATATATATATATATATATATATATATATATATATATATATATATATATATATATATATATATATATATATATATATATATATATATATATATATATAACGCACCGTACTGCGAACATAGGAGGCTCCTGGACAATTTTGGGTGTACCCAACCAAAAAACCAATAATAATTTTGTGACTTGCATCTCAACTTCCGTCTCGTTTTTCACGTGGCGCATTTTTGGTTAGGACGGGGGGATAAATTCCCGGGAAAAATTTATCTGTCAGTTTAGTTGTTTACTACGTTTTATTTTCAGTAAGAGGATGCAGTGTTTATAGGCAAGTAACAGGAGCTAGCTAGCGTCAACCGACTTCGATCTGATTTCTTATCAGTCATAAATTTAAAAAATTTGTTGTTACGAGACCGCAACGTTTGCTGCTTAAAAACCAAACAGTTTTAAAAAAAAAAATAAAAAAAATAATGGAACGTAGAAGATTTTTTTAAAAAAATAATTTAATGTGCATTCATAGAATAAAAAAAAAAAACTTTTTTCAAGTTATCAAAGATGATCAAATAAACCACCTTCTTGAGCCAAACAAAAACCCAAGATTGTCATAAAAACGCCTTCATTTTAGAATGTTAAGGGTAATAATCCAAATTCCCAATTTTAATTGCAATTCTTGTAGATTTTGCCCTATTTGGAAACCATAAATTTATGATTTTACGTGACCTCAGAAAAAAAATCGTTGGGTGAGACCATAAGTGAAAATGTCGATTTATCGTAAAAACAATGTTTCTTATAAAATTTTCATTGTTATTTTTCATTTCCATTACAGTTTAAAAAAAATTCCTTTGTCAAAAAAGATCATCAGGGAAAATTTCATTGGTTTTCCTTCTTTTGGATCGGTATCAATTTTTTCAGCACTCTTTCCACTGATTTTGCTCAAAAACCTAATTTATTAATGGAAACTGTAGGATTTTTAATAACACTTGCCACTACCATAATTTTTTCTTTTCCCCTTTGTTGTTTTTTCTGAGGCACTATCATGTTTATGTTTTTTGGGGATTTAAAAAAAATTAAATGTCAGAAAGTTTTTAATGACTCGGTAAATAAGGGAAATGGGGGGAGTCGGCCTGGTTAAAAATAAATTATTAAATAATTCCCCAATTCCCCTAACAGGTTTCCACGGTGATTCCATTCAATAATTTGAATTTTGTTTCCCCAGTTCGTAAACCCCCATTATTAATAACTATTATTAAAAAAAACTTTTTGGCCAAAATAATCGACAGTACAACTATTGCTGTCGGTTCCGATACTAAATTTATTTCGAAATAAACGTATTGAATTGTTCGCTGGAAAATTATTGATCGAAACAATGGGGCGGCTTTAGGTACACCAAAATCGTCTGGGAATCGTCCAAAGGCAGTCCTGTCCTTTTATGTATATATATATATATATATATATATATATATATATATATATATATATATATATATATATATATATATATATATATATATATATATATTTTTTTTTTTTAAATAATTTAAATTTTATATTAATAAAATTTATTAAATTTTTAATAAATTAATTTAATTTATAATATTTATTTTATAATTAAAAAAAAATATATATTTAAAAAAATTAACCAGTTTACGTCAGATTTGGTGATCGCTGATCACGAATTTAGTATCATTGAATGTCTTAGTATATTTAGTGGGCTTGAAAAGAGTTCAACAAGGTTTAAGGCTTTTAATGTAAAAACCAAAAAAAAATTCGGACCAGAATACTTTGGTTTTCAGGGGGACATATTAAGACATTAATTCTATCACTGTTAAATTCCGGGGGCGGCCTTTACCCTTGCTTTTTTTGCAAATGAGAAGAAGTATGTTGTTTTACATCCTTTAAGAGGTCAAATAATTTTTTTAAAATGGTGCATCGTTTTTTTTGGGTAAGGGTTGGAAATTAAATTTTATCCTCCCAAATTTTTACAGCTACCCTACTTGCTAAAATGGGTATATTTTCTTAATGGTAACGTTGTTCGTTTTACATAATTTTGATCACGCTGGATTGATGGTATTCTCCACAAGTCTCTAATCTAATATTAATCTTTATTAGTAATGGTAAGTTATGTTAGAATTAGAAATCTCCATTGTAATTTTAGGTATGTGATTACCAAAAATATAACACCCAACGTTTAATTTTTAAGAATTTTAAGCGTAAATCTTAGGATGCATCCTTGTCTTAAAGTCAAACCAGTAACGATTATTATGTTGAAAAGAAAAGTATGCGGATTCAAAGAAAACCTTGCTGGACTGTTTTTGATTTGCCACCCTGTATAAGACAAAATATATGTAACTTTATTATTATTATTAGATATTTTAAGTTTAAATTTTTTGGACATATAGCTAGAACCCGGTATAAATTGTGTCAATAAAAGTTTTTTAGTTTAATCACTTAAAAGCCATATTATCATTCCTACGTTCACACTTTACGAATTTATCAGAAAGAAAAGTTTGGAAAATTGATTTTCTTGACTTATATGCCTTTATACACAATGCAGACGAGGGAAGCGAAAAAGGAAATTGAAAAGTTATACACTTAAATAAAACTTGAAACATTCGGCATCGAACTGGCGCAGCGTAGAATTTTCTATCTCCAAGGGACCCCACTTACTCGTATACTAACGTAATAAAACCTGTCTTTTATGAAAATTGTATTTAAAGTTCCAGAAACACGAAACAGCACTGAAATGGAGGTAACTAAAATTTTTATTCGGATTCGATAAAACGCTGCGCTGACAAACGGGTTTGGTAATTTTAGTAAAAGTCGATATGTCAAACCGAGATAATATTTAGTTAACTGATGTACGAGGTAGTGCAGTACAGATTTTTTTAAAAGATATTGAATTTTTTATAAAATATTTGGGAAATCCAACGTATTCTTAATTTCGATTTCGTTTTACTGATAACTAATAGTCCGAGAGGCCACCGCAAAAAAACTAGCCAATAAGAGATGCGCATAAAACATTTTTTTATATTACTATAAACCATAGTGAATTCAAAGCCATGGGGCTTAGCTCAGTGGGTTCTCAAAATTTTTAATTTTTTACCAAAAAATCGTAAAATTTTTTTTTAACCAGAAACTTAATTTTAGGAAAAGTATATAAAAAACTTATGGTAAAAAATGATTTAATTAATAATTTTTTACTCTAGTTTTAATATTAGATTTAATTTTAAAATAAAAACGCAAATATCTTAAAACTAAAGAGCTACGAAAAAATGTATATAACCAAAAAGCTTTTTAAAACCAAAAAAAAAGTATACACTTTTTTAATAAAAAAAATAAAAAACAAAAAATTTTTATTTTCAAAAATTTTAATTATTTCCAACTTCGATCTATCTAAAAACTGATTCCAATCGGTTATTTAATTTAATTTTTTTTTTTTGGCCAATAACCATATTTCTTCCGATCCACCTATTTCTTTAACCCAAAGAAAATTTTAACTCTGTTTTATTAAAAAAATATTGCATCCCCTATCTTGGTGTAAAATACCTGGCAGGACGCTTAGCATTTCTCGAACTCCTATCCTACTATGTGTATAGCTCATAGTTTTAATATTTTTATTATTGATTTTAATATTATTAATAATAATTTATAAGGACATTACTGGTTTAGAATGATCTGGAGAAAATTTAAATCATATTTTTAACAACAAAACAATTTTTTTATCGTTTATTTAGCGTTAAACTTTGAAAATATTTCTTTATTAAGCTATCTACTTCTTCTAGGCTTACAGTCAAATAATACAAATAATAGCAACATAGGACATAGAGAAATGGCAAGCGTCCTGCCAGGTATACAGCACCCGCATAGACGTAGCACATATATATTTTTTTAGTTTAATTAATGTTTAAACCTTAATTTGATTATATTTTAAGGAAGTAAATAAAAAGGTAAATACACAAATTTAAATAAGAAAGGCTTTAAGCCCAGAAGAAGTAGATAGCTTAATAAGAGAAATGTTTTAAAATTATCTGTCTTTATAAATTATCAGTATTAATATTTAAATCGATAATAAAAATATTTAAATAATTAGCTATACCCTAGTAGCATAGAAGATCGAGAAATGCTGAGCGTCCTGCCAGGTAAATAACACCCAGATAGCGGAGGCATTTTTTTTTTAAAAATAGGGTTTATTTTTTTTAGTTAAAGTTTTAAGTACGTCAGAATGGGTACCGTTATTGGACCCAAATAATTTAAACAAAATATCCGTGCCAGCATGTTATTGAGCCACATGTATATCAGTTTGTTTTATTTAACGAATGGAACATTTTAAATCAATTTTTAGATGGATCAGATTTGGTATACTTACTTGTATCAAAAAATATTGTTATTAGCAAAATTTTTGGCCAAAATCACACTGGTTTGCTTATATATTCTTTATTACCTATTTTATTAAAAATGTGTATATAACTTTTTTTTATAAAGCTTATTAAAAAGCATATTGTTTGTTTTATATATTTTTTTATAGCTCTTTTAGTTTTTAAGATATTTGCGTTTTTATTTTAAATTTAAGTCGTTAATATCTCAAAAATTAAAGAGCTACAAATAACTTGGACAATTAGTTCTGAAGATATACTTTTTTCCTAAAATAATTTTTTTTTTTAGTTATGGAAAAAAAAATTAACGATTTTTTTAGGTAAAAGAAATGCACTTTGAACCCGCTGAGCTAATTCATTGGTGCGGCTTTAAATTGACTATATCTCTTATTGACCAGATTTTTTGCGGTTGTCTCCCGGGCTATAAAGCAAGTTTAGTTAATTAAGCCCCTTTATTTTATTTAGAAATCAAATTAGGCGTTGACTGCATTACAAAACATTCCCAAAAATCTACTTAGGGTATTTATGTAAACTTGGTTTGATTTCTTAATTAAGATTTACCCAGCAACCTATTTTGTGTTTTGAATAAAGTTTAAATTGCGATAGTATATATCGCCGACTAATGAAGGTTTAAAAAATATTGACTTGGCTATAAAATATAAATTACACCTAATAAGCAATTTATGTTTTGTTTATTAATGAAATCTAAGTCGACAACCAGATGAAGACCTACTTGATTTACTTCTAAAGTAGAAAATATAAGCCAAAAGGTAATATTTTCCTACATTTTCAGTTATAACTGGCAAAATGAAGTAGAAACCTTTAATATTGTAAAAGCTAATTTGTAAAGCATGATCCATTTTCATGACTAACATTAAATAGCATATAAAAATTTTACTTAAGGATGATCATTTTAAGTTTTCTCGACGATGGTTTCTTTAACTTTAACATCTTTTTTTGTAAGCACTTAATTTAAAACAAGCACTAAATTCACAGCAGCCTTTTTACACACTGTCTGTGCAACAAGAACAAAAATAATTTAAGGAGCTTATAATGGATAATATGTTTATTTTCCGTTTGATAACAACACCTAATCAAACCAGTGTGTTTCACTGGTTCAAAAAACCAGTAACCATTGTTTTTTAAACCAGTGTAATATATATTTTGTTCAAGTGTCATTCTTAAACGAAAATGAACAGATTTTAGTAAGGTCCGAATTATCATAAGTCTTTTAAGTTTTTGTATATGACAGAATAAACCTCGTGACTTATTAACACGTTCTATGCAAAGTTGTTTTTTTGAAAAAAGAATAATTTTGACCTAAACAAGGATTTTAAAACTTAAGACGTTATAGGAGTACATTTACTTAACATAAGTAATGGTTTTAAAACTATTTTTTAAAATGAGTTACTTTGGTCAACGAAATAACTAAAAATAATTCTGGTATGTTTGACATAATATAAAACATAAAATATTAACCAGATTTAATATGTTAATACTATTACAAATTAAAATACCACTGAATAAGCTCCAAACATTATTTTTTTTTAATAAAAAATACACAACCACTTTAGTCTAATAAAATACAAAGAAGTCAAAACAGTTAAACTTGTTAAGAATCTATAATTATTTAGAAATTCTATTACAAATCACTAAATAAGTCAGTCCAAAAACTTAAAAATCTCACAATTCCAAACAAGCGAAATATTAGCAAAATGGCGTCAAATTGACAATGTACGGAACTGGCCGGCCACAAATGTGTAAATAAAATCGATGTGCTTGTCCGTTCTGCGCATAATTTAAGACACTAAGTGATGACTACCGCCACAGCGCACGGACACATTTTTTCGCCCATAAAATCTAACTTTTGAATCGCGCATCTGATATCCTTTACCGGTCCATATGAAGGTCAGTGGTTTTTATGCACCTGAGAGAGAGTTTTCTTCAGGGGCAACGGAGTTTTTTTTTATGTTGGATCCTTCTCGATCCAGCCTCGGCGATATCTAACAGTTCATTTAAAGAAATCTTAGTATACAGGCTTTTATTGTCAGAGTTAAAAAACTTGTTTTAAAGGTAAAATCTTATTAAATGGGCTTAATTATACCAAAATAGATTTAAATTGTAAATGCCGTTTACAGTTCTCAGTACTCTGAAATTATAGATCACTTAGTATGTGTACACATCTGTAAATATATTCAAAAGTCTAAGTAGAAGCTTATATTGGGGCAAAAACGTATATATTTTGGTCAAGCAGAATGTAGTTTTTTTCTTGCTTAGGAGTTAGGGTAAAGAAAATCTTATTAGAGTATTTTAATATTTCTGTAATGATTACTAACATTAAAAAGTTGAGAAATCCATTTTTTTACCGATAGCACAAATATAAGTATTTATTTTTTAGTTTTTTAAACGAATGAAATTTATTAACTCATATAAAAACACAACAAATTTAAGGACTTAAATATGCGTTAAGGTGACTGGCGAATGAACCGGAAAAGATATTTAGTGAACT
>JAHBCN010017602.1:0-18259 GCA_019359885.1 Listronotus oregonensis
AACGTCAAGATATTGATTTGACCTTGGTAACAACCCACAAACGACAAAAAAATTACCAAAAAAAATGGGACACATTAAATTTTTGGGCACACTCTATTGATCACCCTGTACATCATAATAATATTCATCTTACTAAAACTAAATCAATACAGCTTAAAGTAGAAGAAACCGGTTTTTAAACTTCGTTTTAGATATTCAAAAAAGTTTTTTTAAAATTAAGCAGTTTAAAAGGGGCAAAAAAAAAATGGTACGATCTTTTTTAATTTTAATTAGAACGCATGTAAAAACAAATAAACTTATTACTTTTAAAGAGTAATCTGTTTTTACCAAGTATTTCCAAATAAGAATGTGCCTTATTTCACAAGCGTCTAAAAAGTTTTTTCTGCTGGTAACATAATAAAGTGAAATACACATTTACTTATTGTAGACATTTTTTTATTGCTAAAAAAACATATTAGCTAAATATTTTAGGTCGTACAGAATATCAAGATTGCGTGGCAGATTCTTTGGTATTTTATGCTGCTCATATTACTGCGGACTTGCAGTAATTGCTTTACAATAAGCTATTAGGTATAGTTGGATTATTTTAGAATGAAAATTCGGTTCTCTTTGAAAGAAAAAAAAAACATAAAAAGTAGCAGCAAAGGTTTGGTTTGAACTGCGGCCGCCTTTGCTTTTATAAAGTGCCGCTGCCCACACGTGTCTGTAATAATATTCCATATAAAAAGCAAAGGCGATCGACAATAAAAATTAAACATTTTTAGGCACTTTTATGTTTTTTTTTTAAAGGCACCAAATTTTTATTTTAAAAATGATTCAACCATACATGTTTTTTAATAATTATTCATAATATACAAAAAATATATTTAATATTATTATTTATCTCTAAAAAAGTCAAATAAAAAAAATATATTGAAAATTTTGGTCCAACCATTTTAAAAAACTGTAATTGCTTGATAAATATGAAATATTACTATTTAAAATAATAATTAAGGGTAAATTAGTGTAAAATAGACTTATTATTTCTTTAAACGTCAGTAAGTCTGTCATTACTTGACTAGGAGACCTAGAAGTTTCATTTCTCCTCCGCCGAAGCTTTACTTTTCACTTTCCCGCCGGCGTCGGACAAAAAGGGTTATCATAGCAACATAGATACAAACAAACAACAAACAAGCGTTAACAATTTAATATTTATTAAATTAAAAAGAAAACTAAAATTTTTATTTATTACGTAATTAAACAAATTGGTTATCAATTGATTAAACTTACTCAATAACTTCTTATCCATACGGAATTAAAACGCAATTAAAAAAATATATTGTTGACAGTATTCATTGACAGCTTTACATTACAATAGCAACTATTTACCGACACCGAAACGGTTCAATGCGCCTTGCGAACTCACTTATTTTTAATAATTATTACTATTAAAAAGAGATGTTTTTGCATTAATTTGTCGACGTTTGAAAGAACATATTTTATTTGGAAAAAAAGTTACTTTTCATGGCTTGCTCTCTATTACCAGCCTTAGTCCTTTCGGCTGTTAAACAAGAGCTCGCCATGAAAAGTATCATTTCTTCTCCATATAAAATAATATACTATTATAGACGCTACACTGTATAATAAACAACTATTTATAACGTAATCGTACGTAAAGAATTTAAAAAATATAAAAATTGTATTTTTATTTTAACGAAAATTCCATTATTTTCGTAAATTTCAATAGTTGTGTCCAGAAAACAGAATAATGTATGAAAATCATACTGTGACTTGCGAATCTCTGATGTGCTGACAAGTTTTAAATTACGAGCTTAACTGAATAAATTGTCCAAGATATTTTAAACTGCTGATATAGATATAACGATTTTATCTATTTATTTATTTGCCATACCAAGTTGTGGTTGTATTGGCATTTAGATTTAAATAAAATTGTAAACCAAGAACGGCTAAAAATAGGTAACCAGAAATTATGTTTCCTCTTGAAAATAACAATCGTTGCCAAATAAATACAGTTGCATTTTTAAAGCTTATAAATTGACGCCTGTTTTATATAAATTAAAGCTTTATATAAACCTTTACCCAAATTATGGTAAAACGTTTGTTAAATTATTAAATAAGGATACATATTCTCCCCAACAATAACACTTTTTTAAATAAAATATTTATACATGTTCAAAAAATATTATTTAAAAAATTATATATACAGGGTGTCCCAAAAGGTATGGTCCAAAGTTTGGGATCATGTAGATTGGATCAAAATAATATAACAACTTCATATAACTTTTTGCTTATACCCCTTCTTTACCGAGCTATTAGCTCTTAAAGGTAACAATTAAAAATCGATTTTTATTAATAACTTTTGAACGGCTTGTACGATCTGGAATTTTTTTTATTAATTAATTCTAGCTAATAACTGTCTTGTATTAACTGCTTTAAAAATGCCCTAAAACCATTAAAGATGGTAGGTCCAGACTATCAAATTTGTAAAAAATTCAAAATTTTTGCAGTGTTGCCATATTTAACATTTTGACCTTACTGGTAGATTCCCTGAGTTTTCTATGGAAAAAAGGTATACTTTATCTTTATTGATAGGACTGACGGTTTTCGCGTAAAATGCATTTAAAATCATTAAGGTATACTCGAGGGCTCTCGATAAGATATACCCTGGGGCTTTCAATAAGGTGTACTTGAGGGCTCTCTATGAATCTTATGTTAAAATATACTACCAGAAGTCAATTTTCAGCTAAAAATTATAAATTAAAAGTTAAAAAAAAACTTAATTTATTAAAAAAAAAAATAAAACAATAAAACCATACAGCAAAGTAGAAACTTTATAATTATTAGTAGAATAACAAAAAAACTGCTATGCGTAACTTTAACTAAGGTATGTGTTTAAAGTGAGCACCCTGTACATCTACACATTTTCTTAATTTACTTAGACATGTTCTTTGAACCTGAACTAACATGTTAGGATTATTCCTTGTATTTAAAAGATTTATTAAAAAGAATTATGTTTCATTGGGCTGCAATAAGGAATAATCCTAACATGTTGTTTCAGGTTCAAAAAGCATGTCTTATTGTAAGTAAATTAAGAAAATGTGTTGCTGTACAGGGTGCTCACTTTGAACACATACTTTAGTTAAATTTACGAATTGCATTTTTTTTTGTTATTCTACTAATAATCATAAAATTTCTACTTTGCTGTATGGTTTTATTTTTTTAATTTTTTTTTTCGTTAAAATAAATTAAGTTTGTGGTTAAACTTTTAATTTATAATTTTCAGCTGAAAATTAATTTCTGGTAGTAGATTTTGACATAAATTTATATGTCTTAAATACCTTGTGAACCCCAGTATACCTTATCGAGAGCCTCGATATATTAATTATTTAAATGCATTTTACGCGAAAACCCTTAGTCTATCATTAAAGATAAAGTATACCTTTTTCCATAGAAACTCAGGGAATCTATCAGTAAGGTAAAATGTTAAATTGAGTCAACACTGCAAAAATTTTGAAGTTTTTAAAAATTTTGATAGTCCGGAATGGAATCTTTAATGGTTTAAGGGCATGTTTAAAGCAGTTAATGCAAACAGTTATTGCTAGAAAACAAATTCTAAATGTCAAGCGTTCAAAAGTTATTAATAAAAAATCGATTTTCAATTGTTACCTTTAAGAGCTAATACTCGGTAAAAAGAGTATTATTGGAAGTTATATGAATTTTACCTTATTTTGATCTCAATCTACATGATCAACCCAATTTTGGGACCCTTTATAATATATATATATATATATATATATATATATATATATATATATATATATATATATATATATATATATATATATATATATATATATATATATATATATATAATATATATATATATATATATATATATATATATATATATATATATATATATATATATATATATATATATATATATATATATATATATATATATATATATATATATATATATATATATATATATATATATATATATATATATATATATATATATATATATATATATATATATATATATATATATATATATATATATATATATATATATATATATATATATATATATACAGGGTGTCCCAAAAGGGGTTGGGTTGGGATCATGTAGATTGGATCAAAATAAGGTAACAAGTTCATATAACTTTTTAGTAAACAAATTTAATATAATTAAATAAAAATAATGGTAATATCTTTGTTAATGTTACCATCACCAGTTTATTTTAGATGGCGTTGAAGGGCCTTAAAAAATGTTTCTCTGTTTTCTTATTTGCTATAAAATTTTATGATATTTTCGATAATTTTAAAAACTTATATATTGCTGTTTTAATTAAATTTCGAACATACGTTTATAAATCAATGTTTCCTCATTAATTTTTTAGCCTTTACTTACTTAATTTTTGAAGTAACACGCTATGTTTGATAAAAAAGAATGTAAGAGCTTAAGATACTTTTTAGCTATACGTTGTTCTTTATTACAATTTAAAAAAAACTTATTAAAAAATTATTAAAACATATTGTGACGAAGTGTATAGGTTCTTATAGTTCATTTTGTTTGCTGGAAATATCAATTAAAAGCAAACATTATTTGGTTTTTCTTTAGAAGTGTACAGGTTTTTATAACCCTAGGGGCTACTATAATACTTTGGGAAACATGGAGCCGGTGAACAATAAAACTATTTTTTGCAGGACCCAGTATAAAGTACATTATTATTTCCCTTAATTTGGTATTGGCGATCCTTAACATGAGGTAGCTGAGTACGGGCCTTCAGAATCACCCTCAGAACTGCACAACTCGAACTTTTCACACTTTTTTTTGTTGTTTTAGCTAAGCTGTATCGTATTGTATCGTAACATGGTGAGTTCCCTCGCTGGAACCCTGAGCACTGAGGCCTAAGCTCATTATGCTCTACACCAACCCTTAAGCATACACAGGTTTCGGAACCCTATCCTGTCCCTTATGTATGCCTTTCTTTTGCACCGATCTGGCGCTGTTATTTTGTATACTAGAGCCCCAATTTTATAAGTAGTGACGCGAGCTCAGCTGTAATAATATAAAATTTTTGCAGCATTCTGAACCCACATATCGTGCATCCGTGATGTTGATATTAGAACCGGTTTTAATATTTTAGCAATATATTACATCTTTTTAGGTCTGTTTGTTATTCTAACACTTTCCTGTACACACTTACTCCTAAAATACACCTCTGATAAGAGCGCTCATCCTTAAAAAAATTGTAAAATAGTGTACATTAATTCCAAATAACAAAAAGACCTACTATTATTGACATAATGGTTTTTTAAACAGTCTTGACCTTGTTATAATTTAACTTGTTTTTTTTAAATATGTTTTAAATTGCTTCATTATCCTAATTTTCCAAAATCTGCTATTCTTTGGGTCATCTGTTATAGTTTACGATATGCTTTTTAATTCTTTTTAAATTCTTATTTATCTATTTAAGTTTATTAACCTATTGATTACGAAGGCACTTACACTTTGCAACTGAAATGGTAATTAACAGATAAAGGTTAGCCTGCTTCTAAAATCGATATCAGTCAGTGTGAAAATTCACATCCAACAAATTACTTGCTAACACGCAAATAGTCTACGGTGATAACGGAGCGTCCTCAATACATTCTCTTATGATCAGCAAGTGTTTTTATTATTCACTTGCTGATCGTAAGCTAATGGATTAAGAACGCGATTCCGTCGATTCTTATTAGACTACCTTCTGATCAAAAAGCACCCAGAATTTTTTAATAAAACAAAAACGGTTTAGTTATAATTCAATATTTATATTATACCCTTCAAAGAAATATTCATTGCAAGTAACAGGCATATTCCAACGCTCCTTTTATTTTTTGGCTCCTTCTGCGGTTTCTCCCTTATCGTCTCGATTGTCTTAAAGTGCTTTTCGTGAAGTGGTAACTTAAGTCGTGGAAACAGGAAAAAGTCACAAGGAGCCACGTCAAGTGAATGCCGAGTTTGCGGAAGGGTATGAACTTTGTGTTTGGTCAAATTACCATGTACAAGATAAGATGTATAAGCCGTAGCGTGGTGAAGAAACCACAAGTTTTCTGGCCTCTTGTGACGAACGTTTTTCCTCTAATGCTTAATATGATTACGTTATACTTCTTATTACCTGTCTAACCTGGTAGAACCACACTACGACTATCAAAGGAAAAAGTCACAAAGGCTTGATTTGGATTGACTCGTAGTATCGTGGTTTTTGGGTTTTGACTTGTCTGGGAAGCGCCATTCCGATGATTTTTCGTTAGTTTCGATGTCATATTCGTAGATGCAAATCTGTCACCGGTAGTGATGCCGTCGATGTAATTTCGGCCAAAAAAGGCATTTTTAAGCTACATTAATGGGATGCTATTTTTGCCAGAAGTTCAGCACTCACGGCATAAGCCCCGCTTTAACTCACTTCACCAAGTTCGGCTGCTATCTCCGTGATGCTCACACGATGATTTGCAAGGACTTTTTCGATTAAATAAAAACAACTTCTCGTACTTCATTGTCTTTATTAAATTTTTTCACAAGTTTTTGAATAGTAAGTATCTCTGATCATTTTTAAGTGAATACTATATATTTAAAGCAATGACCACGCCTTATATATCCTAATCGGGTCACTGATGAATAAAGCCACTGCTCATTTTTATGGTCTACTGGGCTTGATTTCTTTCCTGTTAGTGAGCAGAGGTTGCACAAATGTTGTGGATATCTAAACTTGATTTACTATAAACATGGGAATTGTTATTAATAATAGCAGCTTCTTTAAACTCTTGTTTCTTCTAGGGGGATTTTCTAAGAACAATCCCAGCATCTTTCCAATTAATATTATGATGTTTAGACCAAGCATGTTCCCTGACTTGTCACTCTCGCCCATTCGAGTATGTTTTTGATGTTCCATAATTCTAACTCCTAAAGGTCTCTTTATTTCACCAATATATAGATCACCACACTCACAGGGTATTTGATAAACTACTTCTTTTTCGCATTCAAAGTACTCGGTTTGGTTTTAGTAAGAAAACTTCTATGGGTGTTGCGGGAAGGGAAAGAAGTTTTGATGTCGTATTTTCTTGCCATCCTTCTTATTTTTTTAGAAGTTCCTTGCATGTAAGGTATAGTAAAAATCTTTATTAATTGTTGATTTGTATGCATAACGTGTTTTTTATTTCGAATGTTTGAAATTGTTTTTTAAACAAGTGTTTCGGTTTAACCCTTTTGTCGGAAGTCTTCCTTGATATTATCAACTTCTTTATTTTACAAAATGCTAGTGCTACATATTGTTTTGGCACGATTATAGAGTGTTTTTATTATACCCTCTTTCGTTGCGCCAGAATGATTAGACTCGAAATTTAAGTATTGTCCGGTGTGTGTTGGTTTTTATATACTCATGTTTCAACTGTATATCCGGATCGCCTTACTAATACATCAAGAAACCCTCAGAGAAACAACTTTTTCGACGTTTTCTTAAATATTACTAGTGGTTGGATGAGTGGGACGGATCACTTATACGCTTGTGTTTTCGACTTTGTTGAAATGATATCATCTGATTACTGGAAATGGGTGGTGTAGTAGTGCAATGCCGAGCCCGGTTAGTAATTGGATGAGTGACCGCCAATCAATACCATGTGCCGTTGGGTGTAGTTTAGAATCTATCTTAAACTGTAGGTTTTGTCTGGACAAAATTACCCAGACGTTCATAAGGGGAAGATTCAAAGGTAGTAGTTATTGTATAGGTGTCGTGAAAATGAAATATTTAAAAGTTTCGGTACTTGGACAATGTTGACGGAACTAAAAAAAAAAGAGTTAAACATCTAAAATCACGACAATAACGGTATCAAGTAGTCCTAAAGATCACCCTTCATGCAAGCGTTCGTGAGCTTTTATAAAGATAAAAAAATGTCGTTACCTCCGATGTGGTAAACCTTTGTTTCGTCCTTTAAAAAGTAGATTGATAAAGTTGCATTTCTACGACAACGTCATTATTTTAGATCTGTCAAAAATTAGAGCGACAATTATTCCGAGCATCTAGTTAAAATGTTATGCAGTATTGCTTTCTATGGTCGGTTTAGTTAATTTTTTAATAATATTTAAGCATCTCATATAACTTTCGCAATTTTTTACAATAATTTTAATTTTCAAAACCTAAAGGCTAGATGATTAATTTAAATTGCAAATTGTACCAAAATACATATTAAAGCTTAAGCTATATAAGACAATAGTTTGTCTTTTCAGATATCAAATATCTAAGTCCTAAAATTTACGGAAATGCAAACATAACAAAACTCCATTTCTCTATCTTTCTGAATCAACCTAATTGTATGTTACTGTTTACTTGTTCATTAGGTTTAATTTAATTGACAACTGAAATGTATTCTCCGACAAGCACAGTGATACAATTTATTATGTGGTGTATATTAAATTATACATTGCATCGCTAATTTATTGCCACTCAGTATGGATTATACAAAGTGATATAATTTCAACCCTTTTAACATGAGATTCTGTAAACGTTAAAAATTGGGATTAAATCAATCACCAAAAAATTCACTTTTTAGTTATTATATGCATGTGTACGTATTTAAAATGATAGATTTGTAACCAAATGTATGTCCCATAACCCAAACATGCAATAAATGGCAAACAATAAAATTACATTAACAAAACTAACCAGAACTTACCAAAACTAACCAGGAAAATTAAATCTAAATAAATTAGGCAATCCTGTTATTTTGGTGATAGGAAATGTAATTAACCTGATGACAGACTTACTATTATGGGAACGCTATTATTATTTCAAGCAAAAAGGCAATTTTTTTAAACAATTTGTGGATTTTTTTTGTTTATTTGGAATATAAACTGCAACAACTTTGGGAAACATAGATTTGATAACTAGTGGGGAAACGTTACTCGGTACGCCTCTGCACCATAAGTAGTTGCCGACAAACTCTGCTAACGACTAAATATAAACTGAAAACCAATATGTGCAAATTAAGGTTTGGACGCTATGTAGAATGACTATTGCTAAATGAGACACTAAGATTAGAATAACTATACACAAGTTTTTATTTACAATAAAATATATGCATTACTATACCACAAAATATCGTGTGATACACCCATGGGGCGTCTTAGCAACTCAATTTAATGTTTATTATTATACAGTTTAAAAAAATACCTTAACAAGTTTCTTGAATTTAAAATTTACTTAAAAAATATACAAAAAAAGGAAAAGGTTCGAAGTTACCCTTTTTTAATAGGAAATGATAGCGTTATTTAATTTGTCAAGAATTCGGAAAATTTTAATATAACTTATTACCTACTAAAAATATGGATGTTCACAAAATTATCAAAGATTTAATTTTATAAAAAATGTGAGAAAAAGTTAGAAAGTTACAACTTCAAATGAAATTTATTTAAATTTCACTAGAATACCGAAACGCCTTCCGGAGTTTTTAAGGCGTAAATCTATCGACCTTACGACACCATAAGAGATTGTTTTTATCACTATAAAAGTTGGAAAGTTCAAAGTCAAATTTAGAAATTACTTACGGTATTTGATACATCCGGTATTACTTGCCACTTTTGTGACACTCTGTATAAATTATTGACCAACTATCTTATCAACAAGTTTAGCTATTACCTTTTTTTGCAGCTAATCCCCTACAATTCTATTCACTAATTCACGTTTCTTTTAATTACTTCTCCAGCCAAATCGCCTGCCCTGGTACAGTTCTTAACAATCACTTTAACAACCCACCTTTTTACTATATGTAGAGAACGTCAATTTAAATTTGATATAGATAATTATTTAAAGTAGCCCTACTAACTGAGAAATGTACACCTTGTACTAAACCTTATAATTTAAATTGGTTACAAAAAAAGATGTCATAGCCAATTTTCGTGCACTAACACGAAAAAGATAATAATGCACTACCATGGAAAACTAAAATTTTTATCAATTATTTAAATAGAATATTTAGGCGGTTTGCCCGAAAATAATTAAGATTTTTTTTAGGTTCCTAACCTAAGAAAACAAAAAACTTTCCCGCTACGGGTTATCTCGGGGTTTTTTCTTGGCGCCGTTAAAAGCCGACGGCTAGGAGTTTCACGCTTTTATTTGTCGGACGCCGGAGAACGCCAAGAATCTTAAGCTCTGATTGATGTGACGCGCTACCTCATCTTGGGTTCGTGCAGTCATGCCGTCAGCTTCATGGGCGCTCGAAAGCAATTCGGTTTGTTTGTTTGGATATTTTTAGAGTGGTAAAAGGAATTTTTAAGAACGATGTGAATTCATTAAGGCGGTGTTGTCACGATTATAGGGAAAATTTACTGTTTAAATTTAGATTTTTATTATTTTATACAGATTCAGAAGAAATGTTAGCGTACCTTTGGCTATGGAAAAATAGCTTCCAGGTTGCCATAATAAAAAATAAAATAATTAGGTAAACAAAATAAATTTTGGGATTAGATAAAACAACTAAATAAAAAATTATGGTAATTGAAAATATATTTCTTAAATTTATATTGTACCTTAGCTTCCTTGTAAAGTTTTGGTTAGTTCTGGTTTACTTATACCTATTTTTAGAAAATGATTACTTGCCTTACATCTATATACAGATTGACTAAGCTCGATATTGGAATGATTACTATGTAAAGAATAGAGATCTAAATTCAGAAAATCTAAAACAAAATATATCGCTTCATTGCTGCATTTCTTAATATAATATGTTGAATAATATCCCCTACTTTTAATTTAATTGGTTTATAGGGGCATTTTTTACCTGAATAAGTATTTACTTTAGTTTAAGAAAGTCATAGATAATATTGAGGAAAAAATGACCTAATTTCTATATTTATTGCAGAACCTAAAATATTTTTGCAATGATTTTTTTTTTGATTTAGATATTTAATAGCATGTTAATGTACCAATTACAAGATAAATCTCTGCAGGCAGTGGCGGTTGTTGAGGGAGGACTCTGGAGCGTACCGGACCAGATAAAAATCACAAACGTAAAATATAGCTTTACAAATTTTCTATAAATAAATTAAATAAAAATATACCCATGCAAATAATCATTAAATTTATTTTAAACATATAGGTGTAAAGTCAGAAAAAAACAAATATTTAAAACAAATTATATTGCACGAAATCCTTATGTTAATATCGGGTAGCACTTGTACAAGACCGTTTTATTATTTCACTTTGCGATTATGCGTGTAGGCAAGATCTGCCGAGATCTGCCGAGACCTGCAGAGATCTGCCGAGATCTGCCGAGATCTGCTGAGATCTGCCGAGATCTGCTGAGATCTGCCGAGATCTGCCGAAAATCAACGTTCGATCAATGTAAATAATAATTGGATAAATCTGTTAAAAAACAAGTAAATTCTACAAAGTGTCGGAACGAAATAGTGGATCCTACAAAAGGGGTTTTTTACCCCATTTTTTTACCCTTTTTATCCCTCAAAAATAAAATTATTTAAAAACCCGTTTCTATTATAGGTTTTTGGGCGCTAAATTAAATATAATATTAGAAATTGCATAAGAGGACCAAAAAGGGCTAAATTGACTTTTTTACCCCCTGCTCCTCTAAAACATACATTACGCCAAATTTTTTCCCCATTTTAAATGGTTATGTACAGAGAAGGCCTATATGTAGCATTAAAAATGGGAAAAAAACTTTTTTTTAGCGAAATGTATGATATAGGGGATAAAAGGGTGAATGTAACCCTTCTTAGCCCTCAAATATAATTTTTAATATCAGTGATCCAGTGGAAAATATTTAAAGTTCCGTATCATGTAAAAGAAGCATTTCCAGTCCCATGTTCATATAAACTTTTTAAATATTTTAAGACAAAGAACCTTCCTTTTAATTATTATATAAACATTTACAAGGCAAGCCAATCTCAAGTTTCTGGATATTAAATAGTTTTAATTTACAGTACCATAAAAATTTACAAAAAAATATTTATTAAAAATCTTTCTCAAGACTAGGCTAACTATGGATTATTTGTTATAAATAAAAGACCTTATCTTCACTAAAAAGTGTTTTTAGTGAAGATAAGGTCTTTTATTTATAACAAATATGAATCGACTTCACCCTGGAGACGAACTCAAAAAATTTACTATGGATTGGTTAACACATCCTTACTAACCGCAGAAATTTTTAATCAATCTTGCCTATATTATTTATTTTTATTCTTTATAAAATCCAACTAATATATTTATGTTTGTTTCAGATAAAATGCCTGCAATGGTGAACGGAAAAACTTGTGACTGCGGCAAACCAAATTTTTTATAATGTTAAAATTAAAAGTGATATTCAAGTTAACTTTTTTGTAATGTGAAATATATTTAAAAAAAAATTAAAATATAATAAACTTTAGATTTAAACGCGAACGTGCTAATGTAATGCGAAATACACTTAACGAGACCGCCTGTGCGGCCTTATTGGAAAATGTCAATTGGCTTGATCCGAACGCATTACTTAGACTTACCATATTGCTACTGATTGATGTAATGGTCATAGTTGGTAACTGTCTGGTTATCGCAGCTGTTTTGTGTTCATCAAAGCTGCAACTAGCTGTAACGAACATTTTTATCGCATCACTGGCCGTTGCTGATTTGATGGTGGGCGTTGCTGTGTTACCGTTTTCGTCTGTTTGGGAAGTATTTAAGGTAAGATTTAAATATCTGTTAATGAAATAAATACAAAGTAAATACAGCTACGGGCGAAAAATTTTGGAAACTTAAGTTAACATTCTTTGTCATGTTTTCGAAATTGGGTAAACTGGGTTTTTACCTTTAAGGTCTTAAGCAAATAAAGTGTTAAAAAACGAGAGTGCAAATTTTTCCAGAAAAATTAACCGTTTAATAAGAATATTATAATAATATTATATAATAATAATACTATATAATTTATATTTTGTTTTTAAACCTCTTAAAGCAAAAGCAAGACATAAAAATATTAAGGATATCAATGATTATAATAATAGTATTAATATTATTAATAATAATTTGCCCGTTGTTAACAGCCGTTAAAAATGGTTTTATGACAGCAGCAGGATTTCTTAAATTGATCTTTGCTTGACGCGGCGTCTTTCTACCCAAGGACGAAATTCTGTTTGTCTATGTGCTTCCACGGCTGTTTGGAATGGATGGTTTTCCAAATAAGTAACTAGTCTATTATCTAGTTCCTTGTTTGATACATTCTTTTTGCCACTTCCTCACAATTTATTTAAAGAGCCGCTATTTTGCCATTTTCGCTTTAAATTTTAAACCGTACTCTTTGGTAAAATTGATATTTGACTTAGGGCACTACTATCTTCAAATAACATAATGAGTCTTGCTCTTTGTAGTTCGCTCACTCTATTATTCTATTCCAAATATTTAGGGTAAGTCGAGGAACGCACCAAACTCCAGGTGAGTATTTAGACGTAAACATAATTTAAAAAAACTCATTATGTTCTTATCCGATTCTCATTTGTTTTTAAATTATGGCCTAATTAAAATGTTTTAAATTGTTTACCGCTTCTTATCACAAATGCTGTAGGTACCGATTGTTTGGTCCGTTTTGTTGTTCTGGCATGTATTGGTGTCCAGTGTCAGTGTGTTTGACGCGTTTATTTTTGAAATTTAGGATATTTTTTTTGTTTGTAATTACGTTATTTTTTGAAAACAAATGAGAATCGTATAAGAACATATGGGTTTTTTAAAATACTTTTTACGTGTACAATACACACCTGGAGTTTGGTGCGTTCCTCTGACCCCCGATATTACTCTTGAAATAATGTTATTCGTTGACATCCAATTTTTGTCATTTTGACAATTTTCAGGTAAAGTTGAGGTGATATAGGTTAGGCAAGCTAAGCCTGACTTACATAATGAAAAATCGTATGTCCGAAATTTTTCGCTCGTAACAGTACGTTCTTTTAGGTTATTAATAAAACAATGTAATAAATGAAAGATACATTGACGCTACATCAGTTGACTTAAGTAAGCAGTACTGTAGTGTTGTTAATAGTTGTATAATACACTACAACATTTTATACTGTTTTTTTATTAACTCTTTTTTATTAAATTTAATGATTGAAAAAACATAGTAGTAAATTAAATTTGTACTTTTTTGTATTATACTGATCACACCCTTTTAGGGAAAGCAACATAAGATTTTGGTTGGTTTGATAGCCAGATTATTCTAGGGCAGTATTTAAGCAATAAATTCCCCCTTTTTTTTTTTCCTTTTCCCAAAGGGGGGGGGGAAAAAAAACCTTAAGGTTTTTAAAAAAAAAAAAAATTTTTTCCAAAACCTTTTAAAAAATTTTTTTTTTTTTTTTAAGAACCCCCTTTTGGGGGCCCCCCCCAAAAAAAAAATTTTGAAAAACCCCCCTTTTTAAATTTTTAAAAAATTTTTAAATTTAAAAGGGAAAAACCCCGGGGCCCTTTGGGGGTTTTTAAAAAAAAGGGGGGAAAAAAGAAAAAAAAAAAAAAATTTTCCCAAAAAATTTTTTTTTTTTTTTTTTTTTCCCCCTTTTTTTTTTTTTTTAAAAAAAAAAAAAAAAAACCCCAAAAAAAAAATTTTTTTTTAAAAGGGGAAAAATTTTTGGGGGTTTTCCCAAATTTTGGGGGCCCCCCCCTTTTTTTTTAAAAAATTTTTTAAAAAAAAAAACCCCCCCCAAAAAAAAAAAAACCAAAACCCTTTTTTTTTTTTTTTTAAAAAAAAAAATTTAACCCAAAAACCGGGGGAAAAAATTTTTTTTTAAATCCAAAAAAAAAAAGTTAAATTTTTGGGGGGGTTTTTTTTTTAAACCCCCAAAATTTTTTTTTTTTGGGGGGCCCCCCCCTTTTCCCCCCCAAACCCGGGGTTTTCCCCAAAAAAAATTTTTTTAAAAATCTTTTTAAAAAATTTTTTTTTCCAAATTTTTTAAAAAAAATTAATTTTAAAATTTTTTAAAAAAAAAAATTTTTTTTTAAAAAAAAAAAAAAATTTTTTTTTTTAAAAAATTTTTTAAAAAAAAAGGGGTTTTTTTCAAATTTTTTTGGGGGCAAAAAAAAAATTTTAAAAAAATTTTTTTTTTTTTTAAAAAAAAAAACCAAAAAAAAAATTTTTTGGGGTTTTTTTTTTTTTTTAAAATTTAAAATTTTTTTTAAAAAATTTTTTTTTTTTTAAAAGGGTTTTTCCCCCCCTTTAAAAATTTAAGGAAAAAAAAATTTTTTTAAAAAAAAAAAAAAAAATTTAAAAATTTTTTCCTTTTTAAAAAAAAAATTTTTTAAAAAAAAAAATTTTTTTTAAAAGGAAAAAAATTTTTTTTTTTTAAAAAGTTTAAAAAAATTTTTTTTTTTCCCCAAGGTTTTTTTAAAAATGGGGGCCCTTTTTTTTTTAAATTTTTTTTGGGGAAAAACCCCTTTTGGGAAAAAAACCAAACCCGGTTTAAAAAAAATTTTTTTTAAAAAAAAAGGAAAAAAAAAAATTTAAAAAAAAAAAAAAAATTTAAAAAAATTTTAAAAATTAAAAAAAAAAATTTTAAAAAAAAAAAAAAATTTAAAAAAATTTTTTTTCCCCCCAAAAAAGTTAAAAAACCCCCCAAAAAAAAAAACCCCCTTGGAAAACCCCTTTTTTTTTTAAAAGGGGAAAAATTTTAAAAAAAAAAAAAAAAAAAAAAAAAAATTAAAATTTTTTTAAAAAAACCCTTTGGAAACCCAAAAAAAGGGGAAATTTTTTGGGGAAAAAATTTGGGGGGGGTTTTTTTTTTAAAAAAAATTTTTTTTTCAAAAAAAAAAGCCTTTTTTTTTATTTAAATTTTTTTTAAAAAAAATTTTTTTTTTTTTTTTTTAAAAACCCCAACCCTAAATTTTTTTTTTAAAAAAAAAAAAAAATTTTTTAAAAAATTTTTAAGGGAAGAAAAATTTTTTTGGGGGGAAAAAGGTTTTTTTAAAAAATTAAAAAAAATTAAAAAATTTTTTTAAACCCTTTTTTTTTTTTAGGGAAAAAAAAAAATTTTAAGGAAAACCTTTTTTCCTTTTTTTTTCCTTTTAGGTCCCAAAGGATTAAAAAATTTTGTCAAAAAAATTGTTTTTTATCACAAAATTCTTTTATATTAGATTGAAAAATTTTAAAAGAATTAGGTTTAAAAAAAATATAAGGTAAATCATTCAAATATAAAACATAATTTTAAAGCATCAAATTTTGGGAAATGCTGCAAGTAATGGGCGGAACGAAATACTAGGGAAATTCAAATTTTAAAAACCCCCTTAAAGAATACGGGGACCCAAATTTACCAAATTTAATGAAAAGTCGGCTAGAAAATGTTAATGGGGAGCATTTTATAACGACGAACGGAATGTCCTAGGGACTAAAATTAAAAAAATTTTTCATTCAAAGGAACATAAAAAAAAAAGGTAGAAGGAAAAGGGTTTTTATCAGATTTAAAAATCATGGACAGGTTCCACGTTTAGTTTGTTAAGAAATTTAAAAAACTTTTCCCTATAAAAAAAGTATAAAAAAATATCACCCGATTAGGTAACGAAGTTTTTTTTTAAGGGATTATATTTTTTTTTGGCAGGTTTTCCTTTTTTTATCTGAAGACAAACCATGAAGGCCTAAAGTCTAAGTGCCAACATACCGAGGGTTTCTAAAGTGCGGTAAGGAGCAGTTTGTTAACGCGGAAGATAAATATTTAGATATTAAGAGAAAAAAAGGAAACTTTTAAGGGCCTTAGGTTCCACAATTTGAACACCCTAAAGGGGTGCATCAAAGTGCAGTGCAGTGCAGTGCAGTGCAGAAGCGTTTTTGGAGCTGTTGAGGCTATGTAATGTGTAAGGCTCGGATTTTAGGCAAAATGCCTTTTTTTCCTTTTTGCCTATGTTTGCCTTTTTGCCTATTTTTGCCTTTTTGGTTTATAGTTTGCCTATTTTGTTACTAGTTATGGCTTATTATTAAAATTTTACCAATTAATAATTTAAATACGTATCGTAAAAAAATATTTCTATGGATTTTTTAGATTTGACCCTTTTGCAGGTCGAGGGTAAAACCCAAAATCGGCAAAACCCATCATAAAGTAATAAAGTAATAAAATAAATAGCTCGCAAGCCGCCCCTCTCAGTTAGATAGGTACGTAATTGCCCTAAATTAGCCTAATTCTAGTATGAAAAATTTCAATTTTAAAAGAGAGCGTCAATAGATAAGTTGTTGTTCCCCAAAAAATATTTAGAATATTTTTTTGCTTTATTGTCTTGTAATGGCGAACCAAAAATTAGTGTCGAGGGTAAATTCGTATCCCAAATTTTTTTATTTGAGCGTGACGGTTTTTTTAAGCCTTGTGGAAAAGGGTAAGTACTCTAAATTTATTAATTCCGCTTTGTTTTTTAAAAAATTGGCAACAGACCCTTTTTTTTTTAATTTAATACCCCAAATAAATTAGGGGGTTACTTTACAGATATCCAGAACGAAAAATATTTTATCGATCAGCACTTTGGTACGCCTTTACACATAAGAAAATTGCAAAAACAGAAAAAGCAGTCTAAAAATACGTTATTATTTCAAAACATAAATTTCGACAGTACAGTTTTTAAAAAAAATTTTTCCTTTTTACAGTATTCGTTCTGAAAGTCCAGACTCGTCTTCTTCGTCGCGTCGTCCGTAAACATCTCACTCATACTGTAAAAGTTCATTTTTGGGACTTATATCGTAAATATCTATAAAAATATAAAGGTTTGTTAACACTTACCTATACAACTAACAATTGAAACTTCCCAAATTTTTACGAGAGTTCCAAAAAAGTATCAAATTTGGCAAAAAAAAGTTTTAAGTTTACAAAGAACCCCAAAATCTTCCAAAAAAACATAAAATACGAACAGTACATTTATTCAAAATTAAATTGTTTTGTGTATACATAATTTAAATTTTATAGCTACAAGTACATAAGAAAATTTTACATCACGTCAGTTTTGTTAGGTCCTTATTCCATCAATTTTCAGCAAAAAAGTTTAATCTAAAATTAATATCCCCTGCTGCTTATTTAGTACAAAACTGAAGCGTGTTGTGTAATAAATGGCTTGTTTTTAAATGGATTATGATATATTATTGATATTTAACGCAAATAAAAACAATATATTGTTATAATTCGCTAATGACTTTAAAAAAAAATCAATTAAAAATTTGTTATTTTTTAAATTTAAATACTTAAAATTAAGTTGATAGTACGGAAAAAAAGTTTTTTTAA
>JAHBCN010017603.1:0-18024 GCA_019359885.1 Listronotus oregonensis
AAAAGTAAAAGACACATTAACATTATTTTTTATCAAACCTTTTATTTAATGTAACAATTAAGTTTAACTAATAACAATTATTACTATCGATCATTAAAAAATAATTTTATCATACTAGAATTTAATTAATCCAATAGCAGTATCTGAAATATTTTCAATTTATTTTCCCATCAAGCCTATCTGGTCCATTTCAACCATTAAACGTATTGTCAGTAAATTCGAGTCCAAAGCCATCGCAATAAATAATTGTAAATGTTTAACTCAGAAGATCGAAAATAAATCCGAAAAAGGAAAGAACTGAACTCTTGATATTTTACTAGGTGTGGAAAAACAAAATACAATAACTTTTTTAAAAATAATAGATAATTACATAAAAACACTAATTAATCACATGTTAAAAACAACCCACATTAACAGCTAAACAATATCCCAACCGATTATAAAATTTATTTCCAACGTTGCTAAGTTGATATTGCGAAATTTTATTACATTCTAACAAAATAGCGTTTTGTAGATGGTTTGGATTCTCAAATTTTACACTTTAAGAAATGACCCCACAGAAAAATTGCTATCGTTATTTGACCTTTCCAACATTTCAAAATAAAATACTATTCTTCCCTCTTCATCCTCCCTGCAGCTCTGGATGTTTTTCGAATTTATACGAATAATGCTTGTGTTTTTTCAAAGTGCGCAATACCGTTGTATGATGTTTATTTACCTCTTGCCCAAGAACCCTCGTACTAACCATTTTGTTTTCCTCCACACTCAATAGAATATTAAGATCCATGGCACAAAGAATACAAGGTAGGATCTTGCGCATGACGTTTGTCACGTGATAGCCGGGTTATTACGTAGTAATGTGACTAAAAGGATTTTTTCGCGACATACCGTTTTTAACTACTGATTGATGAGTTCTTTCCCCCATCATTCTAACCGTGCTTAACCCGCATATCCTCGCAAAAACGAAACGGTTTACGTATGTCACGCGTGTGTCAATTTACCTATTAACCGTTTAATACGCTTTTAAGTTTAAATCCAAATGTAAGGTCTTTAGAAAGTCAAGTAATAAGTCAAAAAGATAAGATAAAAACCAAACTTTCCATTCAATAAGATATTAGCTGTTTCCAAGTTAACAAGTAAATCTTTTCCTCTATGATTTTTTTTATAATTGTACCTATTCATTCATTAGGGAATTAACTGATTAAATCGAAAAATTTGCAATCCAAATAGTCGTTAAACCATAGAAAACAGACATCACAAGCACCAAAATAATGGAAAAGCCGCGAATCCTCCATTATTTTAATGTGACACTTGAAATCACGTAATACTGACGTCATAACACCTTCTACTACGTTACCGCTTTCGCCAAAATTTGTTTTAAATGAAGTTGAATCCGTATGTTTGTAGTGGTATTTTTATCAATTTGTTTAGCGTTTTATTTTGCTTTTCGGCAGTTTTGTGACTTTAAAACTAGTTGAAGTTTAAGATAATTTGTAATATTAAAAGCCCATATCTTTAAAATAAGCCTAACATTTAAAAATGGCAAAAAATTTACAAAGATTGCAGGCTTTCTATTTAAATTTTGGCACGAAGTCACATTGCTACGTCATTGCGCAAAGCGAACCGATTTGATTAAAATGATTAAAATCTCTGTTCTCTCTTTCTTCGGCCTTACTATCGATATCCTGAGTTGAACATTTACAATTATTTATTACGGTTCCTTTGGACTCGAACTTACTAACAATACGTTTAATAGTTGAAATGGACGGAATGGGCTTGGTGGGAAAATAAACTAAAAACATTTCAGGTACTGCTCTTAATCTGTTGCCCGCATAATACCACTTAATTATGGATACTTTTTCATTGATTGAATAATTCATATTTTATTTAAATACCGACTGTCACTGATTTATTGACACTTTTCCTCATGTCAGGGACAATATTCATTTTACTGGTGCCTTTTGCAATTACATTTAATTGAATAACTCAAGATTCGCTTACTAAAATTCAAAAAGTTATCTTATATTTTTTCCGTAAAATGTACAGAGAAGCCAATAATTAAGTTCCTTAAAATTTAAATGGGATTTCCTATGCTCCGCTCGGCGACGCAACACCCGGTATATCAATTTTACACAAAATTAAAAAAAAAATAATTAAAGAAACAATTGGTCAAGTATAGGCCTTTTCAACATGTGACAAGCGCAAGCGCAGTCGCCATGTTCAAATAGCGGCAATTCAAAAGTTTCGTATTGTTTTGATCGACAATGGCTGGGAATGCAGTATTATCTCCCCAATTAAATCATTTACTGGAAAAAATCGTTGATGGTGCTTCACTGATTTATAATTCAGTTGAAGCCCATAATTGTACGCAATTAAAAAGGTAGCTTAAATGTCATGGACGTCTTTAAAAAGGAAAAAGAAGTGAGCTGATTGAGAGGTTAGGCATCATTACTTCTTTACTACACAAAAAGTATCTATAATTTTATTCTGATTAGGCCTACCGCATATATACAATTGTTATATTGATTAAATTGTATTGTATTTAAATGATTTATAGCGTGTGTCACTCTTACATACTTCATAACAACACCGCTTCTTCGTCCCTTTTCGTACTGATATCATTATAATAATCGTTTAAAAAAACCTATTTGCTAATTAAGGCACTTTTTTCTTTATTTTCGTATTTCTTTTCTTCAATAACTATACTTTCTTTAGTATTTTTTTTAAATTTTAATTATGTGTTTACAGGCCCTTTAACATGCTTGTTTACAAAAAACAGTACGAAAAAAATGGCTGATACTGACGCATGCGCACAAAAAAAAATTGTGATGAAAAGGCCTATTAATGTGCCAGACCAATTCTAATCAAATTTGGGATAAAAATTAAAAATTTTGACGTTTGATATATTCTAAACCTTATATAAAAAATGTATCAATGGAATAAATATATTAAGGGTGATCCGGCAAACAGTTGTGTCAAGAATGGGGGTGCCAGACTTAAATTTTTACATTCTACTGATCAAAACTCCTTCAAATATTAAAACATTGTAGTTTTATATTATAGGTCAATTTTACAAAAAAATAAATAAATGATTTACCAAAACAAAATGGGTCAAGTATTAATATGCCAGACAAATTCTAACCAAAACTGGGATAAACACCACAAATTTTGACGTTTAATATTTTCATATACCTTATATGGAAAATTTATCATTAGAATAAATATTTTGAGGGTGATCTGGCAAATAGTAGTGTCAAGAATAGGGGTGCCAGACCACTGACCTCAATATGGACCGGTAAAGGGTATCAGATGCGCGGTTCAAAAGTGAGATTTTATGGGCGAAAAAATGTGTCCGTGCGCCGTGGCTCTAGTCATCTCTTAGGGTCCTAAATCATGCGCAGAACGGACTAGCACATCGATTTTATTTACAAATTCGTCGCCGGCCAGTTCTGTACTTCGTCAATTGATGACTTAAACAAAATATATATTACACTGGTTAAAAAAACCATGGTTACTGGTTTTTTGAACCAGTGAAACACATTGGTTTGTTTAGATGTTGTTCTTAACCAAAAATAAACATATTATCCATTGTCAGCTCCTTAAATTCCTGTAGTTCTTCTGAATGTTACAGCTATGGAAAGCCACGAATTTTTGTACTGGTTCACAACTGATGCGTTGTAGTTAATAATAATAAAAAATGGCGAATACGACTGAACATGACTCTTGTGGCTTATTTGAGAATTAACTTTTTGTTTCATCAATGTAACACAATTATAATTGAAAAAAAAATGACTATAATTATTTATTTCGGATTAAAAAAATCTGAACAAAAAATGTATTGCATTAATCTAAAAAGTCAGTAAGTATGATTACAACATAAAACATATTCTCTTGGAGCATATACCTACTAGAGGCACTCTTGTCGCCTAAAAAACGATCATTTGTGCAAGAAAGAAAGAATAGTGGTATAACCTTTGTCTTCCTCCAACGTGCTCATTGGTCGGTGAAAAGAATATATATACCCCGCTCTGCGTGCTGATTTGTCGGTCTCACCGCGTCGATCTATCGGCACGTTGGTTGGAGCCACGGAGAAAGGTTATACTATGATTCTTTTTTCTCTTTCGCACTGCCAAACGGCAAAGCTGCCTCTAGTAAATAAATGCTCGTTTTGTATAAAGACATTTAAGATGTTTAGAATATCCTTTTATCGCTATCGAAAACATAAGTGTAAGCAGGAAAAAAGTTAACGTTATTTGTATAAACATTTTTTTACCCTTCTGTTTATAAGTCTGTTCCAATCTCGCAAAAAACCGTTTATTGTACGGCCATATGCAAGTCCAGTCAAATAAACCCATTCCTAAACAACAGGTGACAGTGTATTACACGATCCCTTTACTGATCCCCAAGTAAAGCAAAACCCTTTAAATATATAGAAAGCGTTCAAACTTCAGACAGTCACGCGTTTAATAAATTCAGTTTCCAAACCATTTTACGGCTGTACAAAAACTGGGTCTTGAAATTAACCCTATCTTCTATTGGCCCCTATTACTAAAAGAGCAATTGAGTGCTTGCCTGCACAGCAACAAAATCACAGCCGTTGATAACGTGGTAAAAAATAAAGTTTAAAGTAGCATGTTTTAAAAAAAATTTTTTTTTAATATTTTAATAGTGCTAATTTATAGCAACAAATTAGCAACAAAATCGTGTAATACCTATAATCGACAGCTAATTGACGATTTATCAAAAATTTCTGCTATCTTTCTATCAATACAGTAGTAATTTTGATTTCTCGAAATCGGCTTGAGCAACAAAATCCTTATTTTAGCAACTAATTAGCTACAAATTCCAGCAATTTTTTAATCGTATTTACTAGCCTGATAGAGCTAGATAGTACGAACAAAATGAAATGTCGATTCTCTATTTGGACTTAAAGTCAAAAAAAGTAATGGATGTAATCTCTAAGGAAGTAAAGAAATAGATATTAGAAATGTTATAAATAATTTATTATGGCTGAAATAGATTGACAATATTATAGTGCGGGATTCCCCCAGACAAGCATTATATAAAGTCGGATGACCTCGGCACCTCGGTTACGACCAACGAACTCAAGGACTAGAATTAACGCAACGCCAGTTTGTAGGCAGGGTGTTTGGTATAGTGATCTGTTTGTTTTTGTTTTGGAAAAACGTAAACAAATTGCCAGATCTCAAAAACCAAAATCAGGAAATTACCTTGAAAATTTTGAACCTACTCTTTCCAACCAATCAGAAGCTTTTATTTACAATCATCTCCATGGCAACGACAAAAATTTCCGGAAATATTCATCCACTAGCACTTCCGGCGAAATTACACTGGAAATTTCCCTGTCACATTTAAAACGTCAAAATATTCAAAATAATGACGCGGGAATTACAGTGCCTTATTTATGTAGAATAATTACCATTTTTTTACTTAAAAAAGCATATTAATGTGAATATTTTTTGCTTATAAAAATAAAAATTTATGCAAATTTTATTTGTCAAATGTTTAAAAAATTATTTATTACATTAATACTAAATAAGAAATTTAATAACAAATGTTTGTAACTAAATTTAAGTGATGTTCAAATTCTAACAAAAAGTTTTCTCGTTTTAATGGAGAATAAATAGGACTTAAAACTGAAATTTGCTCGGAATATTGTAAATGTCTATGTTTAGTAAAATATATAAAATATTTATTATATTTTAAATTTACTTGAAGATTTTACTAGATATTCTTGGATTCTTGTAAACAGTTTTTCATCCGTGGTTTCTTCGTAGTTAAGATCTTCAATGCATTTTTAATAAATAGGGAAGCTGACGATGGTATTTTTTAATGTCTGAATATTCTTTGCACAAACTACACAATCCGTATTTTGTTAAGTCTACAGCCATTTTTATACTATACACTAGGTATACTTTTTCTGTTGTCGATTCAGTTTTTTAATAATTAGATAGTACCTAATAATCTATTTTTTACGTAGTTGACATTTTGTAGGTCTAGCGGCCATTACTACGTTCTTTTTACATTTCATGGCCGCCTAGACGTTTTTAACGCATCAGCGAAACAAGACATAGATAGGGCTTACTTCAGACTAATAATCAAAAGTAACTGATGTTCCACTAATATTAGTAGATTAAAGTTAATAAAAGATGGAAATATAAGATGCCTTTAAATTATTTATAAAGATTCTATGCAACTAAAGTTACAAATTGGCATTTTATTTTACTAAGAAAAAAGCTTCATTTTGTTAAGCATAAAATCTTGAAGTAGGGTACTTAAAAGTCATAATTATCAAAAGTAAATAATGTTCCACTAATATTAGTAGATTAAAGTTGATAAAAGATGGAAATATAAGATGTCTTTAAGTTATTTATAAAGGTTATATACATGTAACTAAAGTTAGGAAATTGCATTTTAATTTACTAAGAAAAAAGCTTCATTTTGTTGCGTAAAATCTTGAAGTAAATTTATTTTTTTTTATTCGAAATTTATAGGGTTAAAAAATTTTCTTACCGAATATCCCACGGCTGAAATTACTTCCGGAAATTTTCTTCGGTCACGAATATTTTTAAGAAAAATTTCAAAATATTCGTGACCTCATATTTCCGGTAATAATTTATGCCAAGGGATTATTATAAGTGAAAATGTAATAAAATTATTTTAAAATATTGGTTTTTGTGTTAATATAGGCAACATCGATTTAAATATAAACATTTATTAATATGACAGTTCCAAGCATTCGCTTAATAATTAATCAGGTGTTGTACGGCTCTCCAATATCATTTTATCTCTTTCTAGTAGGTTGTATTATTCAATAACACGTTTTGTAAACTGACTTGATCAACAGCAATCGAATTGGGCATCTAAAGTAAATGTCATGTCTGTTTGTCACTTCAGAGAATAAACAAAAATGGTTTTCCGGCTTTAAAATAAATTTTTAACAATAAAGAATCATCGATTTATAAAAAATTAATTTATGGGGTAATGCCATAAACATTGAAAAATTTATTATTTCCGGAGTGATGTTATTTAGTGTGTTGTTGTGCCGTGTGTTTACAAGAACTATTCCTCCTTGCCCCCCTGAACATATTAATTCCAAACAAGGTTTGTTTACTTTATTTCTATCCAAGAATTCGTTGGTTACGACCAAGACCTTGAGTTCGTTGATAACGACGTTATTATTTAAGTCTGTCGGTGTACAGGCTAGGAAGTTTACGGCGCGAACAATTGTACTAAATTATGTACGTTACAATAACGTATAGCTGAACCCATCAAAGGTCGAAAAGGTGAAGGGGAAAGGGACGTTAAATTCATAACATAAGATTGCTTTTACTGCGTTGCATAGGCGTTCTCGTACTTTTGGCATTATTTATATTATTTCATAATTATCTTTATAACAAAATGGAGAACAATTTAAATTATCACTAAAGGAAAAATGATAAAATATATCTATTATCAAATCAAGGGCGTCATTGACAGCTGGGCACAGCTTCTTATCGGCGGTCTCAAGGACGCCATAAATGGACAATCCAACGGTTGACACTAGTGACACTGACAAGTGATGGCTCTTCTCAAGGATGGTGGACTAACAGGAGTACTCGATTTTTACTATTTATCTGCAGTTATTCCCAAAATTTTGATTTATTCTATTAATTTATGTTCAATATACAACAAAAATTAATTTGAATTTATACCTACTATTAGATCTATATTTTATACCATTTGATAAAATTGTGACTATCTTGATAAAAAAAACCATCACTTATAAAGGACATTTAAAATATTTTTTCCCCCTTTGGCTATAATTTTTTTTTTCTAAAAAAGGGTAGTAAAAATCCAAACCAACTAAACTAACTACAAAATTAATTACACATATTTTTTTTTTGTAGTGTTAATTCCGTTCACCGAAATAACCAACGGTCAATGACCTCTATCTCTGTAACTTGCACCTTTTTCTTCTTTCCTAATGTCCCATTATCTTTTATACCAATCCTCCCATTAGTGTTGTTTCTTTTAAATCTGTGTAACCTCAAGACTGGCTGGTTGATTTATTAAGGTTGGGCCGCATTACAATACGGGGTCATTTTCGGTTGCCCAAATAATGCCTGTTTTCTGTAATTCAATGCTTCACATTCGCACAGGATATGGTAGGCTGTTTCTTTCCCCTCGTCGCACATTCTGCAACTTGGGTCCCCATTGTATGAGCCTATCTTGTGTGGGTGTCTTCCTGGTTATCCCTGCCCAATTAGCAACTCTACTGTTATGCAGAAGTCTTCTCCTACTTTGTCGGGTGTTCTTCCTTCGTTCTTCTGGATGGGCCCCTTATGAAGCTTTTTCCATGTCTAATTCTACTGAGGTTCCCCAAGTATTCCTCGGGTTTGTATCGGATCCATTCCTTGGTTTGCCATCGTGCTGTGGTTTTGGTCACTCCAAGGGCAGGTTCTGGTCCAAAGTATGGTGTGGATGATCCCTGTCTCGCTAGCTCATCCGCTTTTTTGTTGCCTTTTATCCCCTCATGTTCTGGTACCCACAAAAGAGTTACTCTGTTGCGTTCTCCCAGGACTTTCAGTTCTTTTTGGCAATCCCATGTCAGCTTAGACGTTCCCTTGGGGTTTACTAGTTCCCTAATGACGCTTGGCAGTGTGTTGTTATGCAAATCCGCTTGTTTTTATAAGCCCTCCTGTTATTTTCTTTTGCACAGTGCAGTAAAGCATATATTTCTGTTTGAAATACAGAACTGTGTGTTCCTAGTGAAATGGATAATTGTAAATTCTTCATTTCACTGTGCACGCCCGCTCCAGTTTCTTGGTTTGGAACCATTCCTATACCAGATGAAGTCTCTAACTATGTCGGGGAGATAGGTTTGCTGCCACTCACTTCGTTCTGGAACTTTTACCTCGAAGTTTTTGTTGAATGAGTATTGGGGAATCATCTGGTATGTTCTCTCGTACAGGATGTTACCGCGAACCTGACTTTTTATGTTGTTGTGTCCCAAACTAGCGTAGACACCGGTTGGTTTCTGTTGCAGTCGGAAGAAGCTCATTCTTGCCTTTCCCATCACTATCAGGTTAAGTGGCGGAAGGTCTAAGAGACAATCTATGGCTGCAGTTGAGGTTGTTTTAATTGCTTCTGTTATAGCTAAGCAAGCAAGTCTCTGTACGTTGGCCAGTTTTGTAACAGCAGTTCTTTGTCGCATTTTTGTCCACCATACCACTGATGTGTATGTTATCATAGGCCTTACCACCATGGTCTAAAACCCCAAAGACCATTTTTGGGTTTTAAAAGGCCCCTTTTTTTCCCCGCGTCTGATTAACATAAGAGTCATCTTCGCTTTATTTCTTTTCTTTTCTTATTTGCACCTACATACAGTTATAAAAACTTAATTCAAACAACTAACACCAAAGTTTTAATGACTAAAAAGCTAAAAATAAAATAAAAAATACGAAAAATGCTGCAATGCAATCTAAATCAATGAGGATAGCAGACATTAAAATTTGGCGAATATAGGCACAGAGCAGTAGGAAGTGCTCTGTGATATAGGTTTTTAATGGGACCCCAAAACCCGGGGGTTTTTTTTTGTTAAATATTTTTTTTTTTTCGATCTTTTCCCTTTAACCCCATATGATTACTCATAACTTCTAACCTTTATGTGGTTTTTCTTTTAATTCAATCAAGCATGCGTTGGTCTTTAAAGACATGCATTTTTGCGGCAGTTTCATGCAAACAAAAAAAGTCAGTCAGTAGTAAAAGGGGGATACCCGAATTTACAAAAACCCCTACCTTTATGTAAAACGATAAAAAAGTTATGATAGTTCTTCCTTAACAAGCTGAAACAATTATGTAATATACAACTGCATGCTTCAGGCCGGAACATGGCCTGGCGCACCATTTAAATTTTGTCCCCGGAAATATTATGAAAAATCGATAAACCCCAGTACATTGTTAATGGACCACTAGTACAATAAAACACAGCCGGGGACTTATGAATGTACCAACCAACACGTAGAAAACTCATAATTTAGTTGCAGAAAAGACTGTGGAGGGCGCAGAAATACTTCTAAACAAATTTAATACGACTGTAAATAAAGATGGGTCAATGTTGTTGTAAAGATACTAATGATGATGATTCAGATATTAGAGGGCCGGAAAGAAATGAAATATACCAACCGAATACATCATCTGTGGTAAGTAAAGTTTTGTTAAGGTTAGGGCCGCATTACACATACAATAATTAGGTAATTGTCTCGAAAGTTGCCTCCTCTCCGATTTTGACCAAATTTGGTATACGGGGGTTTTTTGGGGCGCTGATTACGAATCTGGGTAATTGTCTCGAAAGTTGCCTCCTCTCCGATTTTGACCAAATTTGGTATACGGGGGTTTTTTGGGGCGCTGATTACGAATCTGAAAAAATATTTTTTCGGCAACGTTTCTTTTGAGATACTCATCATCAAAATTGAAAATCAAACTAACCTTATTTACACTATTCCTCCTTCTTTTTGCACAGAATTCTTGATTTTTCACTAAATTGGCACATAATATTTTAAAAACACCTTTTAAAAACTTGTTTTTATATCTATTTTACCCTTTTTTCCAAAATTGCAAACCTCCACTTTCACACGTCGGATCGTGGCCGCAACCATGTATACACTGGAAATCATGGCCGCCCCTTTTAAAGTGAAGCTTGAAATAAAAAAATAAGGTTTTAAAGGGTGTTTATAAAATATTGTGTGCCACTTTTTTATAAAAATCAAAATTTCAAAAAGAAGGGGGGAAAATAGTGAAATAAGGTTAGTTTGATTTTCAACTTTGATAAACCCCGAAAACGAAACCTTGCCGAAAAATATTTTTTTAGGTGTAATCAGCCCACCGTATTATTTGGAAAATCGGAAAAAGCACTCGAGACAATTACCAAAATTTTCGACAACGTTTCGTTTTTTTGACATATTCATCATCAAGTTGAAAATCAAACTAACCTTAAATTTACTATTCCTCCTTCTTTTTGCACAGAATTCTTGATTTTTACACCAATGGTACACAATATTTCACAAACACCTTTTAGAAACTTGTTTTAATATAATTTTACATTTTTTTCCATTTAATTGCAAACCTCCACTTTCCCCGCCGCAACGTGTAGGCAACCATGTATACACTATGAGCTTTTTGTAAACAAATGTCGCTGCTGCCTTTGAACTTGAGAGTTCGCAATTTAATGGAAATAAGGTGTAAAATAAATAAAAATACAAAGGTTTTAAAAGGTGTTTATAAATTGTGTGCCATTTTAGTGTAACAATCATGAATTGTGTAGGGAAATATGAAATGGGTTAGTTTGATTGCAATGATGAGAATTCGTAAACGAAACGTTGCCGAAAAAAATTATTGCGATTCTTAATCCCCCCAAACAGGTTTACATTTAGTTTTTATAAGCAAATGTGCAATTTTAAGGATTTTTATGAATTAATAATTATAATGCCTTCATTTTGTTGTGTAATAAACAGTGCTAATCGAGGAGACAGGAATAGAGTGGGTTTTTACAGGATTCCTTCTATTTTAAATAAGAATGATGCTTTACGGAATCTATCGACAGTCTGTTTAATAGTTTGTAACAAGGGTTTTAATGAATATCACGACAAAAATGGAAAATCATAAATATTGCTTTGCATGCGCAAATTAAAAATATAATGGTAAAAATTTATGTTTGACTTTTTAAGTGCTTAATAATAAACAGTCTATTATATATGTTAGGGCTTTAAACAGAAAGCAGATACGACGTTTCATAGGGAAAGGCCGAAGATATGGCCTCAGAAGAAACATCTGGTTCCTGTAACAAGGACCTGGTAGCTACCCATGTCACTAGACCGGCAGAGGAGGGCATGACGGATCTAATCGTCTGCTCGTCATACTTTCCAGGAGACAGAGACACCAGAATACATATTGTGCTCATGTCCGATAGCGACATGAGTAAGAGGAGATGTAAGAACTCTCTCTCTCCCAATCTGATATCGGATTCATTAGAAGTCTGATCCTATTGGGAGAAAAATAAAAAGGTGTGAGCTACAATAGACCGAGCGGTCGCAGTGGAGGGTGTAAAAAGTCCACTCACTTTAAACCTACTTACCTACCTACGGGATATAAAGGGTTACTTAATTATATGGTAGGTACTACAATATAGTACTACTTTATTGTACGAGAACAGAAAAGTGTACTAGACTAAAGTATACTATTTGAAGCTATATTAAATCAAAATGCCACCAACAGATAACATGTCATTGCACTTGGTGTCATTACTGATGTAATGGTCAAGTCTGTTATACTTACAGGTTTTTAAGAATCAAATAAACACAAAATTAAATTCTCCAATACCACTTAGAAGCAATAAAACAAAGTTTTGTATGAAATTAGTATATTATCTTTAG
Source organism: Listronotus oregonensis (assembly GCA_019359885.1). Taxonomy (NCBI): domain Eukaryota; kingdom Metazoa; phylum Arthropoda; class Insecta; order Coleoptera; family Curculionidae; genus Listronotus; species Listronotus oregonensis. The sequence goes on from JAHBCN010017603.1 coordinate 12,435, forward strand.
TTGTGTTCTCATTACTTTATAGCCTCATTCATAAGTTACTAGGCCATGAAATATTCACCTGATAAAGCTCTACTTTATGACCTAAATACCTATTAAAATTATATACATTTCTATTATATTTAAGTTTTTTATTTAAAACTTTACACCCACCTATAAACAAAACTTAATAATCAGATACAGCTGCCCCTTTACAAGCAAAAACCTAAATAAAGAATAGTAAAAGTTATTTAATTTAAAAACTAACACCACTTAAATATGTGAGTTGAAACAAGTGACGAGACCACACTTCTAAACACTGGGTTACCAGATTCACACAGTTCATACTGTATGTTCTACAAAGTAATATTTATTTAAATCCAATTTAAATTTAACATGGTTGGTACAGTGGTTTTAATTTTATCAAAAGCACCTTTGTCTTTAATAATTTTTGCATCCAAAAACTTCATACTATGTGCAGGAACATAAAACACATGGCTTTCATTTGTTGTTGTGTGTAATAGCTTGTTGTAAGCACTAAATAGCAGACAATATCCATTTGAGTAACACTAACAGGGGGAAAGTCAGCAGGATTCATACTTAAATCCGACTCTTTTAAACAAAACGGATCCACAAAATTAATTCCGGAGAGCTTTTGTCTGTATCGATTTGCGGCATCCGCATTTTCAGCTTGTAGCTTCACAAAATAGTCGCTCATGATTGATTCTCTATAAGTACCATTACTAAGACTCCCAAATACTTAAAAAAAGTCACTTTAAACTACTTGAAATCCGAAAAAAATCACTATAAAACAGGACAATGCACAGGCAGGTTAAATTGCTAAGCGGGTTGTTTGTCCTCCAGCAAGTTTGTTTACCATAATCAGCTGTTTTGTTAGACTGCCTAATATTTTGGAAGGCAGCAGCGATGCCACCGGCCAGTAAAGGAATTATGGAATCGCGTTGCCAGAATTATCAATTTTTCTTTAAAATTATGTTACAAATTCTTTTTTTTAGACAAAAGATACACATATATACAAACTATTGTAATTGTCTGAAAGTTGCTCCCTCTCCGATTTTGACCAAATTTGTATAGGGGTTTTTTTGGGGCGCTGATTACGAATCTGCAAAATTTTTTTTTCGGCAACGTTTTTTACGAGAATTCATCATCAAAGTTAAAAATCAAACTAACCAATTTTCACTAATTCCCCTTTTGTACAGAATTTTGATTGTTACACTAGGGCACACAATATTGAAACACCTTTAAAACCTTAATTTTTATTTATTTTAACCTTTTTTTCCATTAAATTGGAACTTTCAGTTCAAAGGCAGCAACAATTTGGTTTACAAAAAGGCTAGTGTATACATGGTTGCCTACACGTTGCCGCGTGTGAAAGTGGAGGTTTGCAATTAAATGGGAAAAATGTAAAATTAATATAAAAATAAGTTTTTAAAAGGTGTTTGTGAAATATTGTGTACCAATTTGTTGTAAAAATCAAGAATTCTGTGCAAAAAGAAGGAGGAATAGTGTAAATAAGGTTAGTTTGATTTTCAACTTTGATGATGAATATCTCGAAAACGAAACGTTGCCGAAATTTTTTTTTGCAGATTCGTAATCAGCGCCCCAAAAACCCCGTATACCAAATTTGGTCAAAATCGGAGAGGAGGCAACTTTCGAGACAATTACCAAACTATTTTTAAGTTTTTTAATGTAAATATCTAAAAAAAGGAGCATTTGAAAAAATCAAACAAATTATTAAATAATACTTCATTTTATACTTATATTTTTAAATATTTTGTAATACCTACATAGGATATATAAAGAAAATAATGTACTCATACAAGATACCTACATATGTAAATACATACATATGAACATATACAAAAAACATTTAAAAACATAAACAAAACAAAAACATACATATAAAAAAAACAAATCAAAAACATAAAAAAAACACTAATCAAGGTCAAAATGGATATCAACTGATTTACATAGATGGCGGTGGCGGTAGCTTTGATGAAATAAAAATTTGAATTAATTAATATCATTGCTAACTGATAGAGGTCAGCACTAATAAAAAATGTTATTCTTTTTGTTACGTTGCGTTGGTTGCAGACAATTAAAACCAATAATTTAAAAAACATTCTTATAGAGGGACTCAAAAATATGTTACAATTATCAATTATGTTACACATTTTTATTGGGTGTACATTTTAGTAAAAAATATGGTACAATCTGATAATTATGTTACAAGTGGCAACGCTGGAAGGCAGTTTCAGTAAATTATCTTCATTCATTTTCTGTTTTTCTGGCCTACAGCCATTGTATTATTAGCCACCCTATAAAAAAAGATCCAAATTCTCTTTTGAGTACGCGCCTGATACTTTCAAATAAAAAGAGGCTTGCCTGTCACAAATTATATTTTTTAAAAGGTTGGCATTAGTGATTAACGGTCGTTATTTTTTAGGTTCAAATTTTAAACTTTCTTCTTAGAAACAAATTAATACATCTGCTTTTTTTTAATTTTGCAATGTCTGAAGGCATAAATAATTTATTGCAAAATGTATTTGAAGAACTAATGAAAAACAGGTACGCTGAAGAAATGGTCAAAGCTGAAAATTGGTGGTGTTCAAATGCTGCTGTCAATAGTTTTTTTGAAGATATAAAAATCAATTGTGATACAGATTATATTAACAAAAGTCTAAAGAAAATAAAAAGGAAAGCCCAAAATTATTGCATAAAACTGGAGCAGCAAAAAATCAAATTCTCAATCAACTGCTGTTCGCGAAAAAGCTAACGTATTATTTAAGAAAAAGGAATGGATTGAGGCCTTAAAACATTATTCACAAAGTATTGCTTTAGCTGAAAATGGAAGTACTGAGCTCGGATTTGCCTATGCTAATAGATCAGCTCTACTTTTACATAGAGGGTGTTATAAAGAGTGTTTAGAGGTAAGAGTTTCAACAAGTCTAAATTGAGAACTGTTTATGGTACAAGTGGGTACAATATTATTTACAAGTCATTGAAAAAATGTTGACACTTACATAGCCTACACCCAAAGGTGGTAAACTTAACAAGAAGTGGTATACAATACGGATCTAATAATAGGTGTACATCCAAATTAGTTTTTAAAAGTTGAATATATAACAAAAATTGGGCTACGGTGAACTTTAGCTCCATTGCTAAATAGCAATATTTTAATATAATTTTTGTTTTCACATATTTGTTACACCATAATAAAACACATAGGGTCTGAAAAAACGACATTTTCACTCACATTATCACAAAATAAAATAATTTCTTTATTTCCCGTATAAAATATGCTGAGTAATATGGCGGACTAACATGAAAAAAAGTGAGAAAGAATACACTAAAAAGACATTTTTGTTGACGGTTGCGTCCTTCAATAAGCAATGTTGCCAGATGTTTTCTAATAATTTGTTATTATTGAAGGTTGTTTTTTTCCCATTTACCAGAAATGAAGTTTTTTCTATAGAAACAACAAATCAGAACTAACCAACAACTTTCAAACTATTACCTAGTTTTGGTTAGTTTTTGGTTAGTTGTCGTTAGGTTTTCCTCATTAAATTGTAAAATTTCTTTATCATAAATGCGCCGTCGAACAATTTTTTTTTGATCCGACAACGTCCCCAAATTCTGGCCTTTTACTTAACCTAAAAACATAGTATTTTTTCGACTTTTAATTTCATTTTTCTCTGCAAAAATGCATTTTTTCGGATTTTTTCTTTTGGAAATCTACTAAACAAAATGTGTTCTTTTTATCTGTAATATTTATTTTTTTCAAATCGAATGGAGCTAAACTACACCGGACCCCAAAAATTGCATATGATGATGTCACAAACAACCTTATCTGCGGTCAAATAGTAAAAATCAAGCACTCCTTGTTAAGTTTACCACCCTTGGCCTACACCTATCTCATAGAGCACAATATTTTTTAATTTCAGTATAATAAAACCAAGTTGGCATTAAGCCCTGATTACCTCCTTTAATGATAGATTGTACAGCGTCCTGCCGGCAGTACTAAAAAGGCGCAATGTAGTACGTTTTTTAACACGTGTTTTGAGTCATATTCGTCCTTCTAGCAGGACTTATATTTATATAGGATTGTAGAACAAATTTCAAACTTTCCGCGCAATTTTTTGCCTACTTTGTACGATGTCCCATACGGAAGAAATAAGCCTCCAAAGTTTAACCTTGTCAAACGTTAAAATGATGCACGCGGGAGCACGAGTCGCCGTTGCGGCCCACTATTTTGATCAAAAAAACGACAACGCATGGAGTTTTATGCATTTTGGTGAAAACTGGTCGAGTACTAATTGTTATGGGACTATTTTATCCACAAAAGCGCCAAGAATTCAGCAACCGAAAACTTACCACCGATTTTCTTTGTTCTAATAATAAAAGGAAAAATAGTGGGACCCATCGATTTTGTTTTCTGGGAAAACAATTTTTTTGGTTATTTAGAAACGATAATTATCTTTAAACCTGAACCGGAGTGAATGTTTTAACGCTGGAATTTTAAATGGACAGGGATGTCGAATGATACAATATTTTTAAAAGATCTTCTTCAAACTTAGTGCACCCTCCAATTTTAAAGTCACTGAAAGTCTCAGTCAAAGAAAATAAGAGCTTTACAATTACATGTTCTCCAACGACCGGCAGAAATTGTTTTGGCACCATATTCAGCATGGTATACCAGCCTAACCAAGCATTCCTTTAAAATTTTTTAGGTTTGTTTATAATCCTTTGTTAAAAAATCGGATCTTTGTTTGTTTTGTATTTTTAATAACATTTTTACAAAAGTTCCCAAAAGGTTGTGCTTAGAATAACTAATATTTGTTTTATTGCCGATCAATTTAGGTTTGTTTTTATAAGTATTTTATTTGAAATGTCTTTTTCTGACCAAAATAACTTTGTTTTTGGAAAACTATTATTTCACGAAATATAATATCATGTTTACATATTCCACTATTTTTTTGATCAACGTTGGGGTAGCTGCATAGTAGGTCTCATATAAACAAGTCAAAAATGTATCTCATTTAATATATCCCAATCCAAATATTTAGGGGCATGCAGCTGCTGGCAGTACCAATAAGTCCTGCCGGATGGACCGCCACGTTGGCGGGTGTACGTCCCGCCGGCAGGACATAGTCTCTGTACAAAAGTATTCTAGAAGCGCTTCCAGCAGGACATCAGTCTGTGCAATCTATCGTTAAAATAGTAGCTTAATACCAAATAAGAAGTTTAATTAAACTTTCTTGCATGATATTAACTGTTAAAAAATGTCTTTTAGAAATAAAAAATTATTATTTATGCTATAAAATTGTATCTTAAGATATTTATTGAACAATTTTTTTTTCTAATCTTTGTAGATCCATAAATGCTTGAGCCTAGTGTTTAAAAAAAACGTTTTTTTTTTCAAATCTGGAAAAAATCAGGCAAAAAACCAGTTTTTTTCCCAAAAAAAACCATCAATTAGGAAAAATTAAGTTTTTTTTTAATTATACTTAGTTACATTAATAAACCTTTAGGTGATTTTTGGTGAATATTTTTTTGTATTATTTTTTGTATCGGGTTTTTATAAATTTCTAGT
>JAHBCN010017604.1:0-18152 GCA_019359885.1 Listronotus oregonensis
TAATTAATCATTTTACAAAGTTAAAAAAATTTTTAATAACGTGCTCGAGCTAACTTGATAATGACGCTGGATGACATTCGCCGGAATCAAGGCCAACTGAAAAAATATTTGTTTTTAAAGTGGATGAGGTTATAAACCCCAAACTATAACATGTTATACATTGTTGAAATAAGAATAAAAATCATATTTGGCTGCGCCCATTGAATAAGTAAAGTTTATGATGATTCATCAACTTTACTTTTTCATATGGGAGCCTTTAAATTTTTGTTGTAACCCGGTATTAACGTTATAGCTATGTTTGCGAACCCATTTCTGTAAAATATCTGTTAAGCTTATCTATTTTGCCAATTACTAAATTTTATTTTTTAAAAAAAAAAAAAATGACGTTCGCCGGAATCAAGGCCAATGAGAAAATATTTTTTTTTGAAATAAATAAGGTTATTAATATTAAATTATAACATGTTATACATTGTTGAAATCAGAATAAAAACACTATTTGGCTGCGTAAAAATCCAATATGGCGTCCAATGAAAAAAAAAAGTTGATGATGATTCTAAAAACCCGAAACTAAAAAAAAAAAATTGAAAAATCGGTCATATTCTACAAAAAAGTTGCTTTGAAGAATTTTTACATTTTTAAAAAAATTTTTTTTTTAAAAAAAAAATGGCCGATTTTCGAAAATGTTTTCGGTTTTTTTCAAAATTTATCAAAAACCTGAATAGATAAAACCATGTAGTAAACGGGATTAGCTTACTAACATAATTGTCCAAAACTTTTCCCATTTAACCAATTTTCTATCTATCGTGGTTTCCAAGATCCCCATACATTCCCCACCAATTTGGGACACACTGTATATATTCCAATTTTGAAGACGTTAATAGCCCTTAAGCGGGTTTTAAAAATATTTATGTAAGTTAATGACAATTCTGGACAAAGCTTATATTTACCTTCCCACCAGTAATGGATATTTACGTTATAAGTCCGGAAAATAAACTTTTTTTATGAGAGATATTATATAAATAAATTGTATAAAGGTCGAATAATGTACCGGGTGTCCAAATAAGAGAGAACACCGGTTGTCTCTCAATATCTCAAAAACTATAAAACTTACAAGAAATCTTATGTGACATTTACTATGTTTTTTTACAAAATCTTTAATTTAGGCTATATAATTTTTTCGTCTAAATCCAATACCGATTTTTTAAAAAAAAACAAATTTCCCCAGGGGTACCCCCAAAAAAAATCCAAAAAATTCGATTTTTTGATTATAACTCAAAAAATTATTTGGAAAAAAGCCTATTATCTAAATTAAAATGTTTTAAAAAATACATAATTTATGTTCTATGATATAAAATTTTTTTGTAGCTTTTATATTTTTTAAATATTGACGGATAAAATTTTCTTTCCAAATTTTAGGAAAGGAACAAGATTCGAGATATTTTTTGCAATCTTGTTTAAGCATCTTTTAGCTATTTTTCATGAAAAAAAAAATCCCAAATGCATTTATTTTTATTTTTAGATTACCATTTTTTGTCGGAATGTTGAAAAATTCTCTAGCGCGACTTTAAAACTAACAAAACTTCAAATATTTAAAATTTATAGCCCAACAATAGCTTTTTTTAACTACCCTCAGCTTGTTAAAATCGGCTTAGCCGTTTAAAAGATACAGAGTTTTTTTTCAAAACCCCTTTTAAAACACCCCCACCATTTATTTTGAGATACAGAAAAAATTTTTCAAACAAAAAGGTTTTAAAAATTTTTCTCGATTTTAAAATAGGTTTTTTTTGGTTTAGGTTAATAAGAAAAATTTACGAAACATTCCTTTTTTTGATTCAAGATTGCAGTTACTTCCCGGGGGCCCCTTTTAGCTTAAAAAAATTTATTTTTCCCCCAAAAACCCCGCTGTGCAAAAAAAATTTTCTGGATACAGCGGGTCCTTTCTTATTTGGACACCCCACAATATTTTTTTTTTATACTAACTGTCGAAATTTATGTTTTGAAACAATAACGTAATTTTAACCCCTTCGTATATCTAAAAATAATTAATGTCTGCCTGGAAACGGATTTTAAGATTTTTGTTTATCGGTGAAAACATTGTCAGTACTGATAAAAATTTTAAAATTGCGTTTCCTATGGGGCATGGGAAGCGTCTGAGCCAGTACTGCTCATGTGAAATTTTTTATCCGTTTCTTTTTAGCGTCCCCCCCTAAAACCCTAAAAGGCCCCACCCCTCTCGAGGAGTCAAGCGTCAGCCCCGTCCAGTATATAATTTAAATGAACAATATTTAATCTAAAAAATTTCTTTTCCCATTTTCAATAAAAAATTTATTTTTTAAAGTTTGAAAAAGCTTTTTTCAGTTCTAGTTTTAAATAATAGATAAACTTGTTCATTTTTTTTCACATGCTTTTCAGTAAAATTTTTTCGTCCCCAATTTCTTCTAATAGTAAATCCAATAAAAATATTTTTTGTTTTCACATTTTTAGAAAACTGTACTTTTTTTACAACAGATCCTCGCGTTTACACTTATAGGAAATGGGTGTACTGGCGTCAGCCGTTTGCGTCAGACGCTGCCCCGGCCATCGTCAGCCGCCCCGTAGGAAAAGTACCTTAAATTTGACAAAAAAGGTTGTTAAAATATTCGAAAACGAAAATGTCCTGTTTTTATCATGTCAAGGTAAAAAAAAACCCCCTTGAAAAAAAAAGTTATTTTACAATCATTTTTTGGAAAATTGTGGAAATAAGGAGGATGGGGGAAAATTTTGTTCCTAAAAAATTTTGAAAAATTTTTCATTTCCGGGTAATTATTTCTTTGATTTTCAAAAAACCTGTCTTTTTTTGAAATCCTTATTTTCCGGGGTTTTCCTAAAAAATTAAAAATTAATTTGACCCCCAAACCAAAAATTTTATTTGCCCCTCATAGTTATTTTAAAAAAAACCCCCATACGGCTTTTTTTTTTACTTGTTTTTTTTTTTTTAACGGGGAAAAAAAAACTGGTGCTTTAATACCCTTTTTTGGAAAAAAATTTAGTTAAAATTTTTGGGGGTGGGAAAAAGGGGTTTTTCCCAAAATTTTCGGCCTTTGTTTTTTTCGGGGGGAAAAAACTTTAAAAATAAAAATTTAAAAATTTTTTTTTTTTTAAAAAAGGGGTTAAATTTAACTTATTTGCAAAAACAAAAAAAAAAAAATAATTACAAAAATTTTAAAAATTAAAAAAATTTTTAAAATTTAAAAATTTAAAAAAAAGGAAAAGGCTGAAAAAAAACGTTTGGTTTTGGTTAAAATTTAAAGGGGTATAAAAAAAAAGTAAAAAACGCAAAAAAAAAATTTTCCTTTTAGAAAAATTTTTTTATTTTTTTTATTTTATTTTTAAAAAAAAAAGCCTTGTTTTTTGGAATAATTCGGCCCCGAAAAACCCCAAATTTTTAAAAAATAAAAAAAAAAAGCAAAAAAGGGGCCCAAACTTTAAAAAAATTTATAAACCAAATTTTTTTGCCCTTAAAAATGCGATTTTTTGTGTGAAAGCGGTGGTGAACGGGGGAGGGGGTTTTCGTTCCAAGGGGAATTTTTGATAATGTTAATAAAAAAACATATATTTGTTCACTTTTTTAAAAAGAATGTGGCCCAAAAACCAATTTTTAGACCCCATCAGTTAAAATTAAAAAAAGAGAACTAGTATTAAAATTTAATTAATTATAAATATAATAGCCCCCCCCAAACCCTTTTAAATAATAATTATTTTGGGAAAAAAGTCACTGGAACCTCGTTATAAGCATAGGAATAAGTTTTTTTTTTTTCTTTTTGTAATTACTTTTCTTATTACTATAAAAAATAGAATACAGTTCTATGACTTTTAAAATTTTTTTTTAAAATTTTTAACCTTTTTCCCCAACCCCTAATTTCCCGGCTTAACACAATTGTGGGATTCTTCGGTAGGATGCTCTAATAAAGAACCATCAATTCAAATTTCTTTAAATTTTCCCTTTTGGGTTTGCCCAGCCTTTTTTTATAAAAAGTGCCCGAAATTTTTATAATGCCCCCTTTTTTAAACGTGGCATTACAAGAGACGCGCTTGCGCTGAGCTTGATGCTTTTGAGCGAAAAAAAGTTTACCAACATTAACAGGTTGGAAAGGGCTAAAAATGGCCCCTTCAGACCCGAAAAATGGGTTTTTCGCTAATATCTGCCAAAATATGCGAATTGGAGAATTTTTGTTTAGACAAAAAATAAAGATTGCTCTAAAATGTATAAAAATGGTCCTTTTAAAAAGCTACCGCTCTACCGCTAGAATGCCGCTATCTTCATGGATTCACTTATATGCGGGCGGAAAATTGTTCCATTACTCGGGCAATAATGTACTTTTTTAATTATTAAATTTTTTTTGGAATGGGAAAACCCGTACCTATCATTGCATATGAGTTTGGGCATTCTAATTTTTTTTAAAAAATTTAAAAAAGGGGGAAATTTTTTTTTTTTTTGGGAAAATTAATTTTTTTTAAAATTTTTTGAAAAAAGGGGGTTTTTTAATTAAATAAATTAATACGGACCAAAAAAGCTACAATAGTGGCTATTAGAAAAGTCAATTCTAAAAACGTAATGGATCTGTAAATCATATTACCCTTTTTCCGGTTATATGCCATTACTTAACTATAAAATTTCATTTAAGTCACGTTCAAAAGTTTTTTCGTTATTTTATTATGGAGCTTTTCCATCCACTAAAACTTGAGAAGCACGTTGCTTTGATTTTTAGAATTTTGAAAGCTGTTTGAATAGAAGTTGGTTATTTGAAAACTTTTTACCTATAACATCTTTGATCGTAAGAAAGATATTAAAAGGCAATAAAAATTCGAGTAATGGATATGAAGGAGAAGCCAATGTAGTGGCAAAAGTTTGTTTAAAAGGTGACAAGGTGACCGATAATAACTGATGAATTCTTATTATGTAAAATTTGCCTAAAAAGCCGAAAATGGCCTTGAATTTTTTCCATTACCCAGGTTTTTTTTGCTATAAGATTTGGTTTTATATTAAATTTTAACGTTAGATTTGTTTTTTATTGACCTAAATTTACGTTTAAATACGGTTATCTATATTTTACGGTGATATTTCAATAGCACAGGCCCACAAAAAAAAGTGGTGTGTTCTGGGAGTTGGGTGAAGATTTTTTGGCGTATTTTTGTTTGCTGAACACGAATCTAAAGTCAAAATTGGGGGTCAAACAGCAAAAAATTAAAAAAAAAACAATACGGTACATGTACCGGAAAAAAAACCTGCTACCGCGGAATATTTGGACTACGACTATATAAAGTATAAGAGATAAAAAAAATATAAAACAAAAAATAGAGCTTTTTAAATTTTTTGTATAAAAAGTTATATAAACATTTTTAATAAAATAAATAATAAAGAAGATATAAATGAAAATTTAAATTGGCCAAAAATTTTAGTTCAAAATAGGATTTTTTTATTGTGGTTTATAAGGTTTTTTATTATAAATAATTTGTTTTGTTTATTTGAATCATAAGTATATTAAAATTTTCAAAAAAAAAATTCAATATTAAAAAAAAAATTAATTTTTGCCAGGAGTAGACCTTAAAAAAAACCTAAAAATTTGGTTTTTTAATTTTAACTCGAAAAATGGGGCATTAAGACAAAAATGTTATTTTACTTAAAATAAAGGCCTTGTAAAAATATATATTTTATGTTTTATAAAATTTTCTGAATCTTATATAGTTTTTGAAATATTGACGCTTCAAATCAGGGGTCTCCAAACTTTCCAGCCTTAGGGCCATACTGATTACTCCAGTATAGTAGGATCATTTTTAAAATGAAAATTCGGTGCCCTTTAAAAAGAAAAAAAAAACATAAAAAGTAGCAAAAAGATTTAATTTTTATTGTCGGTCGGCTTTGCTTTTTTTATGGTCCATTATTACAGACACCTGCGGGAAGCGGATCATTATAAAAAGCAAAGGCGCCGCCGAATCTTTTTTGCAACTTTGTTTTTTTCTTTTCAAACGGCACCGAATTTTCATTTTAAAAATGATCCAACTATAAGTTCCGAGGGCCAAAACCATATTATCATTGTTGCCGGTGGTAAGAAGTGAAATAGTCCACTGATGAAAAAAAAAGTCCGAAAAAGTACACAACGTTTAAAAAAAGGCTGCAAATCGGACTAAAGTCCGCAAAACGGCAACACTGCATATTATTAATTTTCCTGTCATTATCTGTAATTTCTAGATTAGTCGTAGAGTACGAGCCATGAGGAGTAACGTGACACGACATCTGGTGGACACAAGCGGAAATAGGTAGTACCTTCTATCGCTAACAGATGGCGCCAATAGCACGTACAGAATAATCTCGTTGGTTCGAGAAAGTTCTGGTGTCTTCCACTCACTTCTAGATGGCAGTAATTTGAATATATAAGAAGGCTAGTGGCGCAACCACAAGTCAGTTCCTATGACACTGTTGTTAAATAAAATATTGCATACCTCCTTAAAACGTGTTTGTGCGTGTTTAAGTTTAAGACATCTTTATAACAGTATTTTGATTTGAATTGTTGCTTTTGTGTGTGAATTAGTAGTATGGAAAAGAAGCGAAAAATTTATAGTGAATGCAGAAAATTCAAAGATCAGTGGAACATTCAGTATTTCGTAATTGAGTCCAGTAACAAGGCGCTATGTTTGATTTGCAATGAAAGCATAGCCGTTCTCAAAGAATATAACATTAAACGTCATTATGAAAAAAACATTTTCAAAATTACTCAAAATATACAGGAAGTTTGCGGACAGAAAAATTCGAAGCTATGCAGCGCGGATTGAAATCGCAGCAATCTTCATTTACAAAACTCAAAACTGAACAAGAGGCTGCAACTCGTGCCAGCTTTCGTGTGGCTCTTGATATTGCAAAACGTGGAAAACCATTCACCGATGGAGAAATGATCAAAGAATGCATAATTGCAGTAGCCGAAGAAATGTGCCCTGAAAAGGTAAATTTATTAAAAACTGTCAGTATGTCAGCAAACACTGTGGCTCGAAGGGTAGAAAACATCGCTGAAAATATATCCTCTCAACTGTTCGACAAAAATGGACATTTTGAGTGATTTTCTTTGGCCTTGGATGAGTCAACGGATGTGTCAGATACTGCTCAGGTGTTGATTTATATTCGAGGAGTAGATAAAAGCTATGAAGTGCACGAAGAACTTCTTGATATGTATAGTATTCATGGCACAACTACTGGTACAGATATTTTTAAAGGAGTTGAAATGGCCATTAATCAAAAGAACCTTCGATGGAAAAACTTGAAATGTATTACAACTGATGGAGGCAAAAACATGATGGGAAAGATAAAGGAGTGGTCGCTTTGTGTCAAAGGCTGTAGAAAATGACGGTGGTTCAAAACCATTAGTCTTACATTGTATCATTCATCAACAGTCTTTGTGCGGAAAATGTTTGGATATGTCTGACGTTCTGAAACCAGTCACATCAACTGTTAATTTTATCAGATCTTTTGGGCTGAATCACCGACAATTCCGACAATTTATTGAAGAGATTGGAGAAACTGACTTACCTTATCATACTGCCGTACGCTGGCTTAGTTGTGGAAAGTCCTTAAGCGCTTTTGAACTTCGAGCAGTGATCGAAATTTTTTGAATGAAAAGCATCGCCCTCTTACTGAATTACAAAACAACGCATGGCTGTGGAAGTTAGCATTCTATGTTGATTTGACAAAACATGTGAACGAACTGAATTTGGGATTGCAAGGAGAAAACCAGCATCTTCCTGATTTATACACTAATATCAAATCATTCCGGAAGAAATTGAGACTGTTTCAATCACAACTACGAAGTAAATGTTTTTCACATTTTAAAACATGTGAAATATTCAGCCACACTACTGAGACTGAGTTTCCTATCGATTTTGCAATCGAAACTTTGAGTGCTTTGAAGATAAATTTTGATACTCGTTTCTCGGACTTTGATGCCATTGCGAATCAAATTAAGATTTTTCAGAATCCTTTTGATACTGACATTGAAACCCTAGACCCGGAACTTCAAATGGACATGATTGATCTACAATGCAGTGATATAATTAAGAACAAATATCAAAACTCATCTTTGTTGGAATTTTATAAGAGTCTTCCACTGACACAATTTGATAATTTGCATAAATTTGCTCGTGGCCTGTTTTCTGTTTTTGGTACTACTTATTTGTGTGAGAAAACCTTCTCCAAAATGAAGTACACAAAAAATGTTTACAGATCGAAATTAACTGATGAGCATCTTAAATCTCTTTTAATAATTGGTACAAGTAAAATTAGTCCACAACTACAAACTATTGTCAGTGGAAAATCTCAATTACATAAATCTCATTAGTATTTCATATGTCATTATGTTTGTTATAAGTTATGTTATTATTTAAAATGTATAAAATGTTAGTTGGATTCATTTCAATAATTTGTTAGTTATTATATACTGAAGTTAAATTTTCTGCATATTATACATGTCTTTACTCATTACAATTCTGTGTTTCTTTATCCAACTTATCACAAAAACAATAACAATAAGCCTACAAGAATGTTATGAGTTAGTGGAGTTAGCCCATGACCATATCAATGTAGATGTCATATTAATAATTATTCAACATAAAATTAGAATACTTCAGTAAACTAAATTTAATTTGCTATAAAAATTATTTGTTCTCTAAAAGGAGTTTTTAAGTGCTAGCTCTCCGCGGGCCGGACAAAATCTGTCCGCGGGCCGGATGTGGCCCTCGGGCCGTAGTTTGGAGACCCCTGCTTTAAATTAAAAAAAAATTGTTAATAACTGAAATAACCCCTTTTCTCGATTTTTGGCTGTTTAACCCCCAATTTCGACTTTAAATTCATGTTTAGTGGAAAAAAATCGCCAATAAATCTTATTCCGACACTCAGCACACACCACTTTTTTTTGTAGACCAGTGTAATCAATCAAAGACAAGAGTCCCGAGGGTGAATTTTAAGAAATAATGTTACATCCCCTTTCTTAATAAGCATTAAGTACTTCACTAACGATATTTTCGTAATGCTGAGTTTTCACATTTCCAAGACAATTTGTAACCACTGATTAACAGGCCCTCCAAGCTCGCAATTCAGTTTTATTTAGAATATTAACAGATATTCATATTTCATTATTTCCCCTATTTTTTGACCCACAAATATACCCTCTGAAATTGTAGCTTTGCTAAATCTCAGAATTTTTTTTAGATACAAAAACTCTATTTCATTTCGATTCATTGCTTTAACAAAATTGTTCATCAATTCCAATTTAATATGCAAGGGTGGAAGTAATGCGTTTTTTAAATAAAAATGGTGGTTTATTGGTAACATTGTCTAGTCCCTGAGTTGAGTAAGTGCTTGATATAGTGGCCACTTATTTTGACAGAAAGGCTAACGAGAAATTTCACCAGAGTATGTTAAAGAAAAACACTTTTTTGTAGCCAATTTCTACTAATTTATTTATTTAAACCTTAACATGTTTACCACACTGTGTTAAGGTATAATAAAGATACTAGTGGAAATTGGCAACAAAAAAGTGTTTTTCTTTAACATACTGTGGTAAAATTTCTCGTTAGCCTTTCTGTCAAAAGTGGCTACTACATCAAGCACTTACTCAGGGACTAGACAATGTTACCAATAAACCACCATTTTTATTTAAAAAACGCATTACTTCCCCCATGCATATTAAATTGGATTTGATAAAGAATTTTGTTAAAGCAATGAATCAAAATGGAATAGGATTCTTGTATCCAAAATAAAAAATTCTAAGACTCAGCAAAGCAAAAATAAAAGAGGGTATATTTGTAGGTTAAAAAATAAGAGAAGTAATGAAATATGAAATATCTGTTAATGTGCCAAATAAAACTGAATTGCGAGCTTAGAGTGCCTGTTAATCAGTTGTTACAAATTATCTTGGAAATGTAAAACTCAGCATTGCAAAGATATTGTTAATAAAGTACTTATTGCTTATTAGGAACTGGGATGTAACATTATTTCCTAAAATTTACTCTCGGGACTTTTATTTTAATTTTCTACGAAAATTTAGATATGTAAGTGGCTAATATGGGATATTAACAGATATTTTATATTTAATTATTTCACCTATTTTTTGACCCACAAATATACCCTCTAAAATTGTTGCTTTGCTGAATCTCAGAATTTTTTTTAGATACATTTCATTTTGATTCATTGCTTTAACAAAATTGTTCATCGATTCCAATTTAATATGCAAGGGTGGAAGTAATGCGTTTTTTAAATAAAAATGGTGGTTTATTGGTAACATTGTCTAGTCCCTGAGTTGAGTAAGTGCTTGATATAGTGGCCACTTATAAATAAAAAAGGTATATTTGTAGGTTGAAAAATAAGGGAAGTAATGAAATATAAAATATCTGTTAATATGCTAAATAAAACTGAATTGCAAGCTTGTAGTGCTTGTTAATCAATAGTTACAAATTGTCTTGGAAATGTAAAACTCATCATTGCAAAGATATTGTTAGTAAAGTACTTAATGCTTATTAAGAGCTGGGATGTAACATTATTTCCTAAAATTTACTCTAGGGACTTTTATTTTAATTTTCTACGAAAATTTGGATATGTAAGTGGCTAATATGGGAAACGGTTTCACCAAGTCATTTCTGCCATGGAAAAACGATATCAAGGAAAATGGAATTGTTTACTGAATTATTGCTGGATATTGTTAAGTAACACTCCAGAAAAGAAATTTTATCGTAAAATATTGTGAACAATATTTTAAGGTAAATTTAGGTCAATAATAAAATAAATCGAACGTTATGTTTTAATTTAAAAACAAGTCTTATGGCAAGAAAAACATGGATAATGAAAAAAATCTAAGGTCACTTTCGGCTTTTTAGGCAATTTTAACATAATAATCACTTTATTTTGTCCACATCACAAAGAAAGAGTTAATTTTTCCTTATCAGTTATTATTGGTCACCTTTTAAACAAAATATTGCTTCTTCATTGACAACCTCTTAATATCCATTACTCGATTATATTTGTCTATACACTTTCAATGTAAAAAAATATACTTTTAGTATTTATTTATTAACAAACCTAATTAATATTAACAATTATTATGATTAAATAAGAATAATAAACAAACGATGCTAATAATTTTAAATATATTGGCTTTTTCAACTGGATACGGAACAAGTTCCAAACGCAATCGCACGTCAAATAGAGAATGTAATACAACAAGCAGCATATGTAACAAAACCGAGCTTTCGAAAATTGTAAATAATGGAAAGAATGGTATAAAATTACTTTACAAGAAAAAATTAAAATTGTAACAATTTAATTTACTTGTTTATAAAAAAATACTGCTTGAATAAATGTGTTAACACATCAAAATAAAAAAAGTCCATCAAATATTTTCTGTATTTGGTTTTTTCCACTTAAAGCCTATATTTTGATTCAATATTTTAAGGGGTCGTTGAAAAACTGAAAATATTTAATTTCTTCTCTAAACTTTTGTCTTATTATTTATTGCCAATGTTACATATTCTTTTTTGGTGTACAAAGAATAAATTGTGTTTCGAATTATATTTTTTTAATATATTGTAATTTTGGTTTTTGCTGCCTTTTACTTGAAAGACATACTGGGACTGTAGCTCTGGTCTAACTATATTCCATTCTCTTTGCGATCGTTGTTGGGCTCAATGTTGTTATATCTGCGGCTCGCTGTACCATTTTTCAATTACCAAGTGCGATTCCGTTTCGGACTTGTTTCTTTTTCAGCCAAGATATTTAAAATTATCAGATGGATTGTGCATTATACCTATTATGTCTTTTTCTTTATAGAACTTTGTATACTTTTTGAAAACCAGCTGACACAGCAATGTTTTTGATTGACAGTGATAGATATTTTACATAACCTAAAATATGAAAAACTATCGGCCACCAATTTTTTTCAAAAGTTTTTTGTCACCGCTGTTTGGAATACACTAAACAAAGATAAATAAAAATGACGTCATTATAAATGGGTATAATTGCGACTTTATCCCAATAAGAAAAAAAAAACCATTTGTTAAAAAATTTTGATCACCCTGTATAAGTAATCCCCTTGTACAACCATTTTATCCAAACCAATTAAGTAACCGTTTAAGCGTTACAATCATTATTAAGTAATACAAACTTCAATGCGGAAACATTATTTACATTCTGTAACATAATATTGAATATGTCAAGTTCTGTGATGAGCCTGAAAATTATGGATCGTAGTCAACAAGATGGAACCGCTAATTAGTTTGATTAGATAGCGGGATAATAGCTGGATAATTAGGGTAATTATGTGTCAAAAAAATGTTTACCCTCGTTCACTTAGCTGAAGTTTCTTGGAAAAATGATAAGCAGAAAAATTAAAAGTAAAAGAAGGTGTATGGTTTTTTGGCTACGTTGAACTTTAATGTCTTTTTTAAACAAAAATATTTAAATCTTATTTTTTCTTTCACCTAATTATACACCATAATAAAACACATAGAGAAAATGCGTTAGAATCACTGGCGCCACTTTCGTTAGTTTTGTAAGTTCGTATGTGATGACAGCGTTTAAATTATTATAAACCCAATTTAAATAAATTATAAAAAAATTTGGTAATTCGGTTCCTACTGGTCATAGAGACTTTTTTTTAAATATTTGTTTTGAAGCCAGCTTTTCATATTTCTTGGTTTAAAATTCTTTACTTATGCAGGGGGCGCTTCGGCTCTCATTGTTTATTAACAAAAAAGTACCTTTTTTTCAAGGCTCAAAACGAAGGACTAAATATTAATTTTTTTCGTTTCTTAATTAGTAAAATATAAGTCTTGAAAAAACAAAAGACAGTTTGTAATACCTAAAATATTTATAAACAAAAAAGATATAGCCTACTAGATTAGGGCTCTAAAATCAGTAAAACTCAATTATCTTAGCAACAAATGATTCGATCATGCTTTAGATCAGAGGTTTCCAAACTTATTTCGTCTAACGCCCACTTTGAAAATCAGTTATTTCGTAGCGCCCCCATTTTTTCTTTCACCTCAAAAATCTCAAAAACATATTAGTCTCGACTCGCCTGCACTATTAATGCAACTTTATAATATTAGGAGTATCTTTGATTTAAAATTAACAATAATCAACATTGAGCAATTGATAATAATTCAACTTTACAACATTAAGAGTATCGGGGTAGGGGGCGGAGTGGCGGGAGGGTGAGCAAGTGCGATGCGTGCATGCGGCGGAACGTCTAGAGGTGGGAAATTCAAATCTTTTTACTGAATCGATTTATTTGATTCATTTACTGAAAAAGATTTGTTCGCAACCGATTCACTTTATTATGATGCCGGTCGGCCTCGGTCGGTTTTGAATTCCACAAAAAATGTGATTTTGTGTTATTTTTAATAAAGGAATTATAGACATTTATTTCATTTTGGTATAATTATTATTTTAAAAAATATATTGGGAATAAAACTTTTATAAACCATAATAAATAAAACCTACAAATGTACCTCCAAATTTAGTCTTTGTTTAAAAGAATAGTTAAAACAAATAAAAAAAAGTTCTTTTAATTGCCAAATAGATTTATAGCCAAAACTGACTCGAACCGGCAATACGCATAAATTGTTTGCCTAATACACCTCTGGAAATGTGAGAAAAATCGTAATATAACAAACCGCTCGCCACTTGCCAGGTCGTAGCACAAAAACGACCAATTTGCCGTCATAAAATACCGAATTACCGAATCTTCGAGTTTAAGTCCAATTCTGCCTTAGTGAATTATGAACGAAACGAATCACCTGAACTAGGTTCGTTATTTATCGCAGAGCGATCGGAAGGGCTAAAAAAGATTCAAATCTATTAAAAACAGGGAATTAATTTATTTGAATCATGCTTTGATTCGTTCTTTTCAACGAATCGTTCGCGAACGACACCCTCTAGTCTCGTCAGTCGCCGGAAGGTCGCGGCCGCGGCTTGGTTTTTTTTAAAAAAAAATTTCGGTTACCTTTTTTTTTTTTTTTTTTTTTTTTTAAGTATTCTGCCTTAGTAATTATGAACAAACGAATCTCTGAACTAGGTTCGTTATTTATCAACGATGAGCAAGTGGTCAAAAAGATTCAAATCTATTAAAAACAGAATTAATTTAATTTGAATCAGTGCTTTGATTCGTTCTTTTACAATCGTTGCGTGACGATCACCTCTATCTCTAGTCGCCGAAGGTGGAGCGCGGCTGTGTATTTCAGTGCCTGCACTCGCAAACACGGACCCGACGAACGTTGACGGACTAAAATACAGGATTGCACAAATAATCGTGCAATATTTGTTCGCGCCAAAGTGAATTATTAATTATAACCTTCTAATTTTAACTTTATTTTTTTTATTTTCTATTTTATTAGGTACATAAATAATCTCTCGTTCGGCAAGTGTCTGCTTGACCAACAATATATACATATTTTTAACACGTGTCTTCGGAGGTAGGCACCTCACCTGCAACAATTAAAGACACGAATATCTTTCAGTGTTTGAGGCCTACTACTAAATATCTTAAGATATAAATAACGTTGTAAACGCATTAAAAATATTAAACATTTAATATATTTTTAATTTATATTTATACAAAAAAATAGGATAAAAATATGAACTAATAAATGGCTGTTGTGTAGTAGAAGGATTTTAATTTCAGTGAATTTTAAAATATGAAGTAGCTAAAGTTACAAATCACCCCTCGCCCCCTAAAATCACATCAGCGCCCCCAATTTTTTCTGGGTCCCTTACCGCCCCCCTCTAGACCTCCAGCGCCCACAAGGGGGCGTTATCTCCCACTTTGAGAAAGACTGCTTTAGATCCTCTCATTTAATTAAGAATTAAAAAACCGATGTTTTGCAATGACTGAAATGGATAAAAAAATATTTTTGCAATAATTATCAACATTTTTAAAAATGGCTATTTTAAAACGGTTTTTTTGCATTTTTTCATAAACAAATGGACCAAATCAATTTTAACCGGGCTTAAATTATAGGTTTTTTTAATACCTAAAAGAACATTTTGAACGTATTACCTACAGACTCCTGCAATTCAGCAGGTCGACGGCATGCGGGCCAGAAATGGGATTTAATTAGGTATCATCACTTTTTTTTTGTATTATTGTTATAGGAATTATTTTGTATATAAGCGTGTAAATATGTCAATAAAATCAGTATTTACCTATTAATGGTAGTACTCACTTCACCGTAACCACTAGCCAGTTACAGGTCGCACACGAACCTGAACACTATTTTAAAAAATCGTCAATGACGCCATATCTACTAGAGGAGTCACCCTGTATATTTATATTTTATGTCAAAAAATGGTCAATTTAAAATTATTATTTACGTGTTTAACGACCTTTTTTTTGCCAAAGCAAATAATTAATTTGTTTCATACATTATGTACAAATTATATATTTATTATGATACTAGTTTTACTATTTCTTTAGCCCAAACGGTACTTGAAAATCCTAGACAATTATTTTTTAAAACCCACTTTTTATAATAATTACAATGTTTGACATTTTTTATTTTAATATTTATTTTATATTAAATTTACTAAAGTTATGACCGACTTAATACGAAAATAGGTGAGGTAGATATTCGTGTTAAAGAGATGATACGATGCCGTTCTTTTGCCGTTTCTCTGCTTGAACAAGCAATGGTGCCAGATTGTTTTTTGATAATTCGTTATTATTGAAGGTTGTTTTTTTCTGTTTGACACAAATTAAGGTTTTTTTTATAGAAAAAACTATATCCGAACTAACAAACAACAACTTCCAAACTATTATCTAGTTCTGGTTAGTTCTTGGTTAGTCCTGGTGGGGTTTTCCTTGGTAAAATGTAAACTTTCTTTATTATAAATGCGCCGTCGATCAGAATGAAAAAAAGTCTGATATCTTAATTTTTTGATTTTTTAAAGCCAAAAATGGGGGAACCCTACTTTCAAATAATTTTCCCATTTATTAATTTTTTTTTGTAATTTGTGTATTATTATTTAATCCATATTGCTTTGGAGCTAAACTTAAATCCTTTTTTTTTAATCCAACAACGTAGGTTAAAATGACAAAAGGCAAATGTGGATACGGAAAGGCCTAAATTTTAAAATTAATAATAATTTTTTTATATTCTTTCAAAAACTATGTTTAGGGCTAAAACTTTAAACATTCTGGTATAAAGTTGACTAGTGGCCAGAACACAAAGTATGTATTATAAGCAAACCAACCCAGATTAAAAAAATAATAGTTTTAACTAAAATGAAATGTAATCCAAGGTATCCAAGATTTCTATTCTTTAGAAAATTAAAAAATAATAATTTTTTTATTTAAATAATATCGACAAATAACGAAAAAAATAGATTTTGAATTTTTAGACCCCCTTTACCCTTTAAAAATTATCAAAAAAAAATCACAAAGCTAGATCTATTCAAGACACATCACATATATTTTTTTCATCATAAGCTTTGTTAAAAAAATATTAAACATTTTTAAAACCTAGAAAAAAATGCGTTCCCCGCCAAAAATTTTTGGAAAAAAATTGTGCTTTAGTCGGGTTTTGAAGACCTTTAATTTGGCGCAAGCAAAACTAAAAAAAAAATTTTAATGCGGCTGAGATATTAAAAAAAAACAAAAATCTTCATGATTTAATATAACAGTTTCTGAAGCACCTACGTAATTTAAGAAAAAAGGAAAAAGTACATCTTTTTATTCTCAACAAGCTTAGCTGGGTGAGATTTCAAAAAGTAAACAGGCCGATTACCCCGTCCTTATACGCCAGGGCCCTTTTTAATATGTCGCCTTAAGGTTATTACATACTGATAGATTTATAAATTTTATTTGAGGAATAGCATATTGGGGGCTTTTTACTTAAAGTTTTAATTACGAAGAAGCAGATTTTTTTAACATGCTTCTTTCTTTTTTAAAATTCAGCAGCTAATAATGGCAACTAATTCGACACGCCCTGGACCAACTAATAACACAAAATGTTTTTTTAATTTCAGATGGTGAAAATGATGATCACCGTTGTTTTTGTGTTTACCCTATGTTGGCTACCATTTAACATGTTTCAGGTAAGTACCAAATTTCACTTGGTATAAATAATCTGCACGAATCTACTGGGCTTTTTAAAAATTATGGGACATTGTTTAATAGAAGATTCTTTGACCCAAACTTAAATAAATATATTATATTAATATAGCTCCATAACGGCTCCATTTTTATAATACAGGGTGTAAAAGAAAAAACTTGATTTAAGATTTAAAAGTTGCAAAATAAAATTGGTACATATTTTAAGCAAAGCATTCTAAAATTAAATCACTATAATAAATTAATTATTTTTTTGTGCAGTATTTTTTTTACTTTAATATCCAACAACAGTTGATTTTTAGGGGTTGAAATATTTTAAAAATGTATTCTATAGCATGAAACAATTATTATTTAACTAATCCAAACCAACTTTAACTCATCTTAAGGTTTGAAATGGTATTTTATAAGTTTTGACAATTGGGGATCGTTTTCACCCTTAAAAAACGAACAGCACCCATCGGCATAATATAGAATTTAAGATATAGGGTAAGATGCAAGGGCGTCGATAATATTTTTTTCTGGAAGGGGTAATTTTAGTATCGGAAAAAACAACTCTGAACACAAACCTGACAAAATATGTTACATAAACTGTTGTTTGTTGGAAAATAATCCTGTTGTTATTGACTCAAACTATTTATTGATGCTAATATGTAGATTTATAATGTTTCCACATTCGACTTCGGGAGAATATATTTGCCGACGACGTGGAAGGTAGGGTTTTTGGGGGGGGGGACGAAAAAATTGCGAGATTTTGCCATTTTTTGAGCTTCAATTTCTGGACTGTCCAGTAAACGAAGTTGTGGACCTGAAGATCAAGTTAGGCCGTCACAATTTTTTGTTTATTTGCAGGTATTAATGTACATTGACCTCTAAAAATATCATATATGGAAAAATGTCCGCAAGGGCCTAAAAATGACCCTCAAGAGCCCGTTTTTTTCAACTATTTTGGCCGATATCTCCTGAAATATGACACTAACGCAATTAGTGTTTGGACGAAAATGAAGAGCAGTTCTTTAGCTGCAAAAA
>JAHBCN010017605.1:0-18272 GCA_019359885.1 Listronotus oregonensis
GGAAATAGTTTCATTAAAGCCTGATGCCATTTTTTTGAAATTATGTAGCATTCTATCATATCAAACTTCTCCAAATGACAGCATTCTAAAAACAGTAGCAAAAATGAACTGTTGCCTTAGGGTTTACTAGTTCTCCTAAAACATCATGGCGGATACACATTACCTTTGTTTTTTTTTTTTTTTGTCATAGCATACCGATAATTTGTACAAAAATGCGATTTTAAAATTCCTGGCTGCCTGCGTCCAGTTATGGAAAAATACATTTAAATTGAAATAACCCGCTTTTTTCTCATTTTAGGAAAAACTAATAATATAGTAAATAACTAATTATATAGAAATTACATTCTCTTTCGAACTAACGTAACAAATACAGGGTGTTACATTTAAAAAATATATATTTTTGTGAAAAACTCGTAAATCTGATGTTCATTTGTTTTTTTATTATCGTTATTGTAATCAGCGTAAAAAATGTACACAACTTTGCTAATTTAACCTAACTTGTATCTCTTATAATAAAGAAGTTAGCAATAGTGCCGACTTAATTTTAAAAACTATATATATATATATATATATATATATATATATATATATATATATATATATATATATATATATATATATATATATATATATATATATATATATATATATTTTTAAAATATAAAATATATATAGTTGCGTATTGGACTCAATAATCTGTCCCTTGTCAAATTGAAATTTCCGATTTTCGTTTTTATTTCAGAAGTTTGAAAAAATCTAAAAATATATTCTTATTGGAACTTTCTGCGTTTCATCTATTGATGAAGTAAGAAAGAAAATATCTTACGGTGTTTCGTTTTCGCTAAACCATCATCAACTTTTTTTTTACATACGGCCTCGATTGTTTATTGCACTTTTTGGAAGCGGTTTTATTCCCAATTACAATAATATATAACACTTGATAGTTTTCGTGTTAAAAAAACATATTTTCCGTAAGGGACAATGAGGTACACAAGGAACACACATTATTTTTTATAAGGCCGTTCCATATTTGTTAAGTAAATATTTAGTGTTTTACATTTTTGTAATTGGAATAATATGAGGTTAATTTTTTTTTTCAATTTTTTCAACTTTTCAAATAAACTAGGAAATAAATAAAAACTAAAATCGAAAATTTCAGTTCTTTGCCATGTTTCTGGAAGTACGAAATATAACTTCAATTTTTCATCGGTATATTATTGAGCTTCGCAATACGCAACTTTGCCAAATTTAAACCACCCACCTGTCTCTTACCGTTTGGGAGACCTCCATGCTGTTCATCCCTATCTTGGATACACTGTATAAAAAAAGCTTAGGATTCAGGAAAAATTAAGAAAAAATAGGTTTCCAGGATTCACGACTCCCATATCAATATTTAGATTTATTTTGTCTTGAAAAATCGCCGCAAAAAAACGACGCCAATCGCCTAACGCTCTGTATACATATTTGACTTATCCAAATATTTAGGTGATAAATACTGTCTTGCATATAAATGTATTATACAAATAGTATCACCGATACATACCTATGCGTGTGTCGAAGAAATTTGCACAATATTTGTAGATTTGTAAATATTTAATAGTTCTATTTATTCAAGAAGTAATAGAAATAGATCGGAGCGGCCCGAATGTTTACAGATTTTTAAGTTTGATGGTTTTTCACATTAGAGAATCACACGGTAGTTTTTATCTTGTGATTCTGTTTATTTGCAGTCTTTGTGCACATACCGAATTTTACCGAGAATTATTGCCGTAATCAAGGGCGTCGATAATATTTTTTCCTGGGAGGGGTAATTTTAGTATCGAAAAAAACAACTCTGAACACCAACCTGACAAAATATGTTACATAAACTGTCAAAATCTTGGCCAAAGTATTTATTGATGCTAATATGCACATTTATAATTTTTGCACACATTTTTCATAAACTTAAACAGAAAAAATTGTTTGTAGCACACATCCAAAATAGGTTCTTAGCACTCATTTGATATTCCTAAGTCAGCTGACGCCTCATGTGGAAACAACAAATTCGTACTGAATACCTCATCATTTTAGCTACTTGATACAAAAATAACTATGTAATAATAATTTCATTTTTTTCCATATATCATTCGCCTGATAAGTTTCTTAGTTTTTAGTATCCAAAATATAGATGCAATATAAAAATATTATAACAATTAAATATAATTTACCATAACAAGGAGCTTTGTATTTGCGAAGTTATTAATAATTGAAAAATAACACAGTGCACTAACTAATTCAAACTTTAATTACATGGCAAACATGTATTTAGACATAAAGTAACTTATTATAGAATATACATACATATGTACCAATATCTTTTTGTTACATTATGAACGAAACAAAGAAGAACTTAATCCTAAATTACTATTTTTAAATTGACAATTTTTTGTTCAACATAACTTTTAAAAGAAAACCGCTTTATTGAAATCAAGTATTAAACACCAACTATAATATAA
Source organism: Listronotus oregonensis (assembly GCA_019359885.1). NCBI lineage: Eukaryota > Metazoa > Arthropoda > Insecta > Coleoptera > Curculionidae > Listronotus > Listronotus oregonensis. The sequence continues at coordinate 2,496 of JAHBCN010017605.1, forward strand.
AATCCAAATGTCTTTTTTTCATTTGTGCAAATCTGTGGAATTTGTATTTATTGGTATGTCTTTATTCACATGTAAAAGCGCTAGACCAACTAATCGTTCTTGACTCATAGATGCCCTTAACCACGTTTTCAATGTTTTTAGTGCAGAAAAACTTCTCTCCGAGGATGCAACGCTCACTGGCATAGTACATACAAGATATAATGCCAAATTAACATAAGGGTATAACTGTTTATCACACGTTTTAAGAGTTAAAATGCAGAATCTGGGATATTTGTTTTGTTTTTCTATTTTTTAAACCATAGTTCTAACTTAGTTTTAACCAGCATCAAAATTATGTCGTTACTTTCATTTTTGAATTTAAGAATATATTTGCCGACGACGTGGTAGGTAGGGTTTTGGGGAGGAGGGGAATTACCCCCATTACACCCCCTTATCGACGCCCTTGGCCGTAATAGACCCCTTGCACAAATATCTCTCGGCTCACCACCCCCGGCGATTCGGGTTCGATTCCCAGCCGGGAGACATATTTGGACGTAGTTTTTAAAAATAACGTCCGTGGTGGCTACATTTTAAAAAAATAAAATAATCTGAATAAAAGAAACATCGGAAAAATTATTAAAAAGTTATAGTTTTTAAAAAAATCATGTTTCGGTCACATTTTAATGAATATACTTATATATAGTATTTTAAAGATTTTGACGTAGGTTTTCTTTTTTTTTGTAAAGCAATGCCTACGTATTTTACCTCAAAAAAATGTTTATTTTGCATTTCTTTTTTATCTTTTTAGTCCTGAAAAGTCAGTCCGCGCTAGAACTTCTCGAACACCCAGTATATTTTTATAATATTTTTTGACTAGAAAATTAATAAAGATCCAGCTTTTTACTACAACATATTTTTGTGTATATCTTATGCAAAAACGACCTCAGCAACCTATATCAGCTTATTTGAACCCATTGTGCTCTGGAGCCACTAACAGCTGAGCTGTTATTTTACAATTTTAATTTAAAAAAACGGTCTACTTTATAATTATTAACACATTAGGTTTGTACGAAGGCGTAGAAAGATCGGATCAATTTTTTATTTTTATTTTTAGTACAAATTCTGACTTAGATCTCGTAATTCCGACTCAGATCTCGAAATTCCGACTTAGATCTCGGAACTTTGACTTATATCTCAGAATTCCGACTTAGATCTCGGAATTTTGACTTATATCTTCAAATTCCGATTTATATCTCGGAATTTCGAGTTATATCGGAATCCCGGAATTCCGACTTAAATTTCGGAATTTCGACTTATATCTCGGAATTCCAACTTAAAAGATCTAAGTCGAATTCTGACTTATATATCGGAATTCCGACTTTTATCCCGGAATTCCAACTTAGATTTCGGAATTTCGACTTATATCTCGGAATTTCAACTTAAGAGATCTAAGTCAGAATTCTGACTTATATCGGAATTCCGACTTAGATTTCGGAATTTCGACTTATATCTCGGAATTCCAACTTAGATTTCGATTGACTATATCTCGGAATTCCGACTTAGATTTCGGAATTTCGACTTATATCTCGGAATTCCAACTTAAGAGATCTAAGTCGGATTTCTGACTTAATCCGGAATTCACTTATATCCGAATTCCGACTTATTCCGAATTTCGACTTAATCTCGGAATTCGACTTAGAATCTCGAATGATTCCAGTTAAGATCTAAGTAGATCTGACTTGTATCTTAAAATTCCAACTTATATCCCGGAATTACGACTTAGATTTCGGAATTTCGACTTATATCTCAGAATTTCAACTTAAGAGATCTAAGTCGGATTTCTGACTTATATCTCGGAATTCCAACTTAAGAGATCTAAGTCGAATTTCTGACTTATATCTCGGAATTCCGACTTAGATTTCGGAATTTCGACTTATATCTCGGAATTTCAACTTAAGAGATCTAAGTCGGATTTCGGAATTCGACTTAGATTTCGGAATTTCGACTTATATCTCGGAATTTCAACTTAAGAGATCTAAGTCGGATTTCTGACTTATATCTCGGAATTCCAACTTAAGAGATCTAAGTCGAATTTCTGACTTATAATTCGGAATTCCGACTTAGATTTAGGAATTTCGACTTATATCTCGGAATTCAACAAGAGATCTAAGTCGGATTCTGACTTATATCTCGGAATTACTTAGAGATTAATCGGAATTCGACTTAGATTTCGGAATTCGACTTACGAATTTCAACTTAATTTCGGATTTCACTTATATCTGAATTCCAACTTAAGATCTAAGTCAATTTCTGACTTATATCGGTCCGACTAATTTCAATTTCACAGGATCTAAGTCGGATATCGACTTATATCTCAATTCCGCTAGATTTCAAATTTCACTATTTTCAATCCGAGATCTAAGTCGGATTTCGATTATATCTATATTCGGATTTCAATTAAGAGATCTAAGTCGGAATTCCGACATAGATCTCTAAATCGGAATTCGAGATATAAGTCGGAATTCCGAGATCTAAATCGGAATTCCGAGATATAAGTCGGAATTCCGAGATCTTAATCGAAATTACGAGATCTAATTGTTAAGTAGAAATTTGTACTGAAAATAAAAATAAAAATTGATGTGGCCCTTCTACGCCGTCGTAGGTTCGCAAAAAATACGCTTTTTCTGCCCTTATTGTTTGTTTATTGCGTTTTTGCAACAAGCATAGGGCATTTTCGATTTCTAACTGTTATTTTCTTGTAGGAAATTTAAGAAAGAAACTTTTTTTTCCTTATAATTTTTTTCTACGACCAATAGTAACAAAGTTATTAGCGATTGAAGTAGAAAAATATATTTTTCTATTTTGAATATTTAACGACAAAGAATATTTAACTTGTTGTATACATCTTTCTGAAGGGTTTCTAGCAAAAACATGCCTGCCCAAAAACAGATAAAGCTTGATCTAAACCTCTAAAATGTTTTCCTTATGTGATTGACCAAAACTTAAAAATCTTAAGCATTGGTGCCCGAAAATAACTCCGATGTACAGGGTCTTCCAACTAGGACTAAACAGGGTCATATTTCTCGCTTTCGTCGTATTTAAAAAAATGTAAAATAGCCAACTTGTGTTACGATACATTTCAATTAAAAAAATTGTTTTATTGTTTAGCGGAGAATTCTACGGGAAAAAACAAGATGGCTGGTTCTCTTTTTTAATTTGAAGTAAGCCGCAGATATGGCCCTGCTTACTTCTCGTTTGATAACCGTGTACAGAAAAAAAAGAGTTTGTATATTAAAAATACTAATAAGAAAATGCAAATACTATTTCGATGTTACAAAAATATTTTACTATAAAAAAATGTCTATTTTTCTTTCAGAAAGAAAATAATAAAAAAATTGTTGTGTGTTTTGTTGGCTTAGTATAGTTTGTTTTTTGTTATACTTAAAAATATGTTTTCGAAATGTGTCCTTAAGTAATCTGTGGTATTGTTTGATTTGCCAATATTTAGAAACAGAGTTTATGTACCCTTTGAATGCCTTCTGAAGGGATAGTTATACCCTATAATACCAAATAAAAGTTAATTTTTCTATTAAAAGATGTTATTCATTAATTTTCCTAGTGAGTGGATGTATCTATCTCTCCTGCTTAACGCTTTTTGACTTTAATCCATGGCAAAACCGACACAAGATACGATACACAGGCGTTTAAAAAATGGGTTTGCGCGTGACGTCACCGAGAGAGTTACCTCTATTAGATTTGAATGCAATTTGTTAGGAAAATGCTTGTAAGTTAGCAAAAAAAAGTTATTTAAGCTTGAATGAGATATTATTTAATAATATAAACTACCATTCATTTGAAATATATAATCCCACACAATGAAATGTAAACAAAGCACTTTTTAGCTCCCTCAAATTAGAAAATATGCGCAATATCATATCTTGTATTCGTTGTGCCTTGTAACCTATCGGTATTAAAGGCGAATTCACACACCTTCGCCATTTTGTCAAGATTTTGTGTATATCGGGTGTCAACGGCAATGTTGCATAAAGCTTCGTTGCAATAAAAGATATCATTTTCAAATATGAGTAATTAATCATCTTGTCATCTAACCGGATGTAAAATATCACTTCCGATTTAGCCGGAAGTGGTCTCAAGTCAATAATTCTGAGGTGGAGTATATATATATATATATATATATATATATATATATATATATATATATATATATATATATATATATATATATATATATATATATAACATATATATATATATATATATAATAAATATATATATATATATATATAAATATATTATATATATATACTAATCCATGATCCATATAGAATAGTATGCAAATATATTATATCAGAGATATCAGGAAAAAACAAATTTGCCGATTTCGTTTTATTTTCTGGCGTTATTTAAAGAGATATGGAAAACCAAGACACTTTTCCACTTTTTAAGCTTTACGAAACAGCTTGAATATTTTCGTACGACGTTTCGTTTTCGTTAATATCATCATACTTTATTTTTAAATAGGCACTCAATTGTTTATTGCATTTTGAAGCAGTTATAATCCCAATAACATCTGGATACACTTAATATTTTCTGTTAAATAAACATATTTTCCATAAGAGACAATGAGTTAGACAAGGAACGCACATCATTTCTTTTAGAGGCGTTCCATATTTGTTAATAAATATTAAGTGTTATACATTTTTGTAATTGGGATAACAAGGGATTTAAAAAAATTAAATAAAAAACCCAGGTCCGTACTTAAAAAAATAAAGTGTCTTGTTTTTTTATATCTCTTTAAATAACGTCAGAAAAAAATAAAAAACGAAATCCGCAAATTGTGTTTCTTTCCGGATATCTCCGGAAGTTCTTGGAATTTTGCAAATTTCTAAAGTGGACATGGAAGTAGTTACGCAAATACACAACTTTGCCTATAACTTTAACATTTCCGGATCCCATGCAAAAAAAAAATATATATATATATAATTATATATATATATATATATATATATATATATATATATATATATATATATATATATATATATATATTTAGACAGTGACATAGGACCCAAAATTCTTTTTGAATGCTTAATATTAAAGTTTGACTTTTTGCAGGTGAAAGTTTGTCGACAAAAAATGAGGTTAGGCTAAACACAGTACACACAAAACCCGCATACACATACACATGGCCACACAAGAAAAAGTCTGTCCCCGGCGAGATTTGGAATCATTGGAAAAATCGAGCTGGGAGTTATAGAATTACTTATGATAAATTTTAATGGATGTAAGATCTTTTAACGCCAAGTTGCAAATTTATAGTAAATGCGTACACACCTCCGCTTTTAATAGTAGCCTTGTTTACACGGGGTGGACCAGATTTTTAGTTCAAGGTCTAAATGACGTCACGCGTATTTTTTTCTGGTGTAAACACATGGAAAAAGAAAATTTTTTCCGGCGAGTTAAAAAATTAAAGAAGTTTAAAAATAAAAAAATAATTTTTTTTTAAACAAATACAGAAAAAGCAAAAATGAACTTTAACATAAAATTGTACTTTCTTTCATTCAATTAAAGGTACCTGTATATATTAAAATTTGCCTGGTCTGCCCAGTAATTAATAATTTTGATCCTTTAAAAGAATGTACTAAATTATTAAATGAAATAAAAGTACCTAAATGTAAACCTTATTTCTTTTTAATAATCCACAGAAATACACAAACATTGTGGAAATCATCTAAAAGATAGTTAAGATTGCCTTACTTTTCTCACTGCTATTTCCTATGAAATTTTCATTATTCTATTATTCATAATTGATATATTATTATTTTTTCGGTTACCTAACGTTACGTCTCATAAGAAACACCTAATTTAAATATAAGAAATACTTATCTAAAGTAAAAAATGCCGGATATTACCCTTGGATTTGCAAGACAAAACCATACAACCTCTAATCATTTTGTTACGATATTATAAGTAACAAACAATAAACACAAAATTATAGTCACAATTTAATAAACACTAATCACTAAAATAAGAAGGTTTTTATCAATCCAAAAAACTTCTGCAATCACAAAATATAGGTACTCACACAAAGCAAAACAATCGAAACTAATACAGCGCAAAGGGCACAAACCCCAACGAAAATGACAAATGATGAGACGACGACGGTTGACGGTACAGCGCGGATATAGTTTCATACGCGCCGCGCGCGCCCTTGCATCAAACCTAAGACAACCTAAGACCAAAAACGGTACTACGGCTCTCATAAAAGTATAATGTGTTGCCTAACTACACACTGATTTATTAGTGTATAAGTAGGGAACACATTAAATTATTTCGTGGAATTTTGTTATTGCGCTGAATCGGCGGCGCCAACTCTGACAGTTATTTTCATACTGGGCTGGACATTTTTTGATCGAATGGGCCGTAGCATTGGGCTTCCATACACCTTTAAACTTCCTTGGTAAACAGTCAGTGCGTACGCATGTCGCTGTTGTTAGTTTTGGTTATTGTGGTTAACTAACCACAACGAGTGTCTTAATAAAAATTATTATTCTCATTTTAACAACGTGTTTTATTACAAAAAGCATTCCTTTTTTACATTTCCCAATACGATATTGGAATTATATACAATTCCTAGGAAATGTATATATTTACCAGTATAAATATGTATTAAATAATTTTTAAAACAATATTTAACCTATTTTTTGGGCACTGATCACGAATCTAAAAGAATTTTTAGTCGGAAACGTTTCGTTTTTAAGATATCCATCATCAATCGAAATCGAATTAACCTCATTTTCCCTATTCCTTCTTCTTTTTGCACACTATTCTTGATTTTTACACTAAATTTGCCCACAGTATTTTTTAAACACCCTTTTTAAAACTTGTTTTTATATTTATTTTATACATTGTTTTCCATTTAATTGCAAATCTTCAAACGCAGCAACCATGTATACACTAGGGAATTTTTGAGCAAACATTGCCTCGGCGTTTGAAAGTGAAGCTATGCATTTTAATGGAAAAAAGATGTAAAATATTTATTACATTTTTAACCGGTTTTTATAAAATTATATGTGCCAATTTAGTGTTAAAATCCAGAATTTTGTGCAAAAAAAAAGGGGAAAATAGTGGAACTTGGGTTAGATTGATTTTCAAGTTTGATGGTGGATATCTCAAAAAAAAAAGGGTTTTGACTAAATATTCTTTTAGATTCGTGATCAGTACCTACCTCAAAAAATCTCCGCATACCAAAAATGTCTAGACAATTACCCTATTTTGTAAAAAAGCGTAAACTGAAGGAATAAAATATCAATTTTATTTACATTTTTCCTCACTACAATAAAAAAAGTATTTAAATAATTCTACACCCAGTGATTCAGTTGAACTGGTATCCGCCATCTTAGTCCTTCATCTATAATTTGTTGTGCGGTGCGGTATTCTTCAGTTTCCCTTAAATCTTATTTTGACTCTAAGATAGTTCTAAGCTCCTCAAAGGCATCGATCAGTTTTTGTTCACATGTCACATAGTTCGCCAAACTTTTTTGATATGCTTCCATCACTGCTTCCAGTTGGTCTTGGTCAACCCTTACTCTTTTTTCTATGTCTTGGTCCTCGCCAAATAACTCTTCTATGGCATTAGAATGCCGGTCGTTATCTTCTTTCCATTTACTTAACTCTTTTTTAAGCTTATTTACTTCACTTATTTTAATTTTCAGCGTTTCTGCCATTGTAAATTTTAATTTAAAACCAAACTTTACTTAAAAACACACCTTATTATGACTAATTTATTTTTCAATTAAAGGCAGCAAAATGCTTAGATAAACTCTTATCTATCAGACGAAGTATTCACCAAATACGATACAAGGTGCATCAAAATAAAGGTATATAAGTAGTTTTGTAATTTTTACAGTGAAATTTAGGAATCAGGTTGATAAAATTAATATGAGTCGGCAAAAAAATGGACGAAAGTTTTAAAGGCGCAATGGTATACAGACAGGGGCACCCTACTAGGTATATAGCAATGGACCGGACAAATTTGCGAGTACCCTCTAAGCACTGCAGCCGAGGTTCGCGCGACCAACCGGCGCGCTTACGTTCAATCCTCAGTAATTTTGTAACCACGGACGGGTTGGGATGTACTGCAGTATTTCATGTTTTTCATATTATTTACGCATGTAAGTTTCTTTGAATCAAAACAATAATACAATTATTGTTTCGATTGTAAGGAAAGAAAACATGTTATTCTAAAAAATCCCATTTAAAAACTAAAAAAATAATTCTACATAAAAAAATTAAGTAAAAACAAAAAAAATCTAAATAAATTAATTAATGAAGCAAGTATTCAAACAATCACCCCTTTTCTGCTAAACAATGTCCTAAGCGATCATAGAAACTTCTTCGAACATTGTTTAACATCACAGGTGTAATTGTTTGAAAAACATTGCGAATTTTTACACGCAATTCATCAAGATTCATAGCGCGATCATCCCGAAAACCATAAATTTTGCATAACCCCAAAGAAAATAATCGTTAGGAGCCAGATCAGGAGAGCGAGCGGGCCACGGTATTGTAGCTCTCAATCCAGCAATAAGACGGTTTGGAAAAGTATTATTTAAATAATCCAAAACCAAACGTGTATTATGTGCTGGACAGCCATTGAAACCACACTTCATTAAATCGAGGACCCGCCAATCGTCTAATTTCTTGAACTATTTGCTGTTGCAAAAGATCCAAATATTTTTGACCAGTTAAGTTACCATCAATGAAGTATGGCCCAATAACATGTTCCCCATAAATACCGCTCCAGACATTTACCTTTTGAGGACGCTGAGTTCTAAGTTCAAAATACCTATGTAAATTTTCCTAAGACCAATATCAGGTGTGAGTGGGATTATGCCTACCATGGAGTGGAAATGTGGACTCATCAGTAAAGACAATGTTTCGAATAAAATCTTCATTTTCATTTGCCTTATTCATCATGTTTTCACGTGATGACAAAGTTGGATTTTCATTAATTAATGCCAACAAATTAATTTCTTTCGCTTCCCGTTCCTCATTAACTTTTTGGACGTTTTATATTTTATGGTTTCTGGGAGAAACACACCCGTATTTTTGGAAATTATTTATAATTCTTGAAATAGTAGTAATTGCAGGGTGTGGCCTATTAGGATAATTCTCAGCAAATATATTTTTTACCCGCTGAAAGAATTACCCCCATAATACCACTGAACAATTTTAACTTTTTCCTCAATTTGATAAATATCCATTTTAGGTTTTAAATGTTAAGGATTTTTTAAAAACACACGTGTTCTTACCTTAAATTCTCCAAGCGAAATAATTTTTATACATTTATTATTCCCAACAAACTGAAAATTGTGTTACTTTGTTGTTTCTTACTGAACAAAAAAGAATGCATACACAAATAGCGGACGATTGTAAATTCGTCCGGTCCATTGCTATATACCTAGTAGGGTGCCCCTGTCTGTATATATGGTATTTTGTTTATTATTGCTTTTTAAAATTTCTCTTTGTTTTACTACATTTTCTTGACTCATCCTGTAAAGGCAACATATTTCTTATACATATATAAGTATGAGCCTTATCAATTTCTTTTTATAATGGCAGTGTATGAAAATTATGAAAAATTTGATATGCTGGTATGTTTTATATAGAGCAATGAAAATTCTAAAGAAGCTTCGGAATTATATTTCCAAAGGTAAGTAAGCTACTATCTTTTGAGTAAAATTTATATTTTTTAACAAACCTCGTATACGGCTTAAAAAAATTGATATCTAATGGTTCCATTTTAAGTTTTGGACCATGCAGAACTTTTGATAAAGAATAACTTTTTCCCGTGTACTTAAAAATAAAAAAGTTTTCCAAATGGTTCCAACTTAAGTAGACACACTGTATAATTAAAAAATACTCATAGCTAAAAGGTTCTTAAAATTAGCCTTAAATTTTTTGAGCAAGTCTCTCTACAAATAAAGCTATACAAATTTTCCTGAATAACTTCTATATTATCGAACAACATTATAAAATACAGTTTAATATATCATTTTACTCCAATACATAATACATATCAGGCTAGGTACAAAATATTCATACCCACAAACTACCAACCCAAAAGTTACGTCATCACGTCATCTTTAAAAAAAATACGGTCCCAACTATCACAAACAAAAAAAAATGATAAAAATATTGGGAAAAATGTATTAATCTCAGACAAAAACAAACTCTTCCATTGGTAGTTATATATGTTTAAATCACTTTAAGTATAAGTAAAAAATGTAAATAAAAATTATTAAAATTTAAAGAAAAACATTTAATAATAGAAAAAAGCAAACAAAACAACATAAAACTAATCCTAAAAAAATCTTTCTAGTCAAATTATACACATACCCTACGAATAAAAAACTTCTATAAAGCGTTATTATTAAAGACGGTTTTACAAAATGATTAGGATAGACAAACTTGGTATTTTATTTAAAAAAATAATTATAACAGTAACAAGTTACATAACACTACAAAGTTTAAAATACTTCTTGTTTCGATAACGAAATATGAACTTAACTGTAAAAAGGAAGACCGCTCTTTGTAAGTTTTACATTGAAATTTGCTTGACTTTAATTGTGTAGGCTCGATAACTCCGAGCAAAAATCTTTATATGAGGTGTTCAAAAAAATTAGGACATAATATGTCTAGTTTTTGCATAAATATGACCTGAGAATTGCTAGAGCTCCTTACAAGGAGAACCTAATCTTGATATTTGTCCGATATCTTTAAAAGTGTTTAAAATATTTGCATTCTTCCATTTTAGATTTAAATAACTCAGCTAGATAGCTTAATTCTTATAGTGGCAAAGTGCAAAATATTTGCACATGCCAGTATTAGTGATTAAAATTCTGGCCACTTAGCTGGACTGTAAAAAACAATGATGGAAAGTGTAAAATATTTGCACTTCCCATTATTAGTTATTAAAAATCTAGCTACTTAGCTGGACTGTAAAAAATAATGATGGGAAAGTGCAAAATATTTGCACTTCTCAGTAGTAGTGATTAAAAATCTAGCTACTTAGCTGGACTATAAAAGACATTGATGGGAAAGTGCAAAATATTTGCACTTTCTAGTAGTAGTGATTAAAAATCTAGCTACTTAGCTGGACTATAAAAAATCATTTATGGGAAAGTGCAAATTATTTGCAGGTTAAGGTGCCTATATTACTATTTAATAATCCAGAAATAAACTATACCGTTAGTAACTAAGACGGGAAAGTGCAAAATATTTGCACTTTTCTATATTAGTTTTAAATAACCAGCTTATAAGATATACTGTTAATAACTTTTAGAACAATGTGCAAAGTATATACACTTTTCAATATAACTATTTTTTATTCCAGATAATAGGCTAGACTGTTTATAACTAAGATGGTAAAGTGCATTATATTTGCACTTTCCTGTATAAGTTTTTACTAAGCCAGCTAGCAAGTCTGTCAGCAACTATGAAGGAAATATGGTAACTACTTGCACTTTTCTGTAACATTTTCAAATCATCTAGCTAATTTGCTAAAGTGGTGATAATGTTGGGGAAGTGCAAAATATGTTCACTTTACTGATATATTGTTAAATAATCCAGCTAATAAACTAGATTCCTATTAATTAAGAAATGTTAAATATTTGCACTTTTCTATATCATTTTAAAAACACGGCTATTTAGCTAAATTATGAATAATGTAGATAAAAATGCTGTTATACTTTTTAATAGTCCAGCTAATTAGCTACTTCTTTCTAACCTAGAAACGTAAATTATTTGCACTTTTCCGTATCAATATTTAATAACTTGATTAGCTAAATTAATAACTAAAAAAAAAAAAAGCAATTAGCTAGACTGTTAATAACACAAATCGGGTAGTGCAAAATATTTGCACCTTCTTGTTTTAACGTTATTGTTTTAGCTGATTTCCAAAGCACTAGACTGGTAATACCTAAGACGGAAAAGTGCAAAATAATTGTGCTCTTCTGTAATAGTTTTAAGTAATCTAGTTAATTGGCTTAATTATAAATCACTTAAATAAAAAAGTGCAAGGTTGGAGCTAATTAGCTAACTTTCAATAACACAAACGGGAAAGTGCAGAAAATTTGCACTTTTCTTTATTAAGAGTTTTATAAACCGAAATCGGCCCCATTAAAGATCTATTATCAGAATGTAGGAGGAATAAAGACCAAGATTAAGAAACTAAAGCAAGCTGTTTTTTTTCTACTATGATGTGATAATATTGGTTGAACCTGGAAAATAGTAAAATTCATGATGCTGAAATGACTGTAAAGGGATATAGGCTATATTGTAGCGATAGATCACATTTAACAAGTCAAAATCGGGGGGGGGGGGTTGGGTTTTTTTGTGGGGAGGAAATTGTACTCGCTTTAAAGACTGAATTTACTTCAGTAGAACACTTATTTGTATTTGTTAAACATGGATCATGCCATTTGCCTTTGGGGTGGTTTATAAAACCCCCAGGCCTGACCTTGAACACTATCAAATCATTAAAGCTGTCGAAGAAGTTTGCCATAACTATTATCTCTAAACTTATTTGTGGCGACTACAACCTACCACAAGCTGTATGGACTAATTCAGATAGTGGACGGAATTTGACTGTCCCCCTGGCACTGTGCCAGAACTGTTGCTGAACATTTTACGTTTTAAACTTGAATCAGCTTGTTACTGTACCTAATAACCGTAATAAATTTTTTAGATTTATTTTTTGTCATTTTAAGAATCTTTTTTTTTGGGGAGTGACTGCTCTGAAGTGCCCACTATGATTTTAAAAAAGCTGACTATTTTTTTCAGCTTTTTGGGGTATTAGGTGGGATGAGTTTTTCGGGGGAGAGATGTGAATGAATGTACTTTTTTATTTTTTGATATTTTTAAAATGACCCTTATGTCCCTGTTAAAACGTTTAGTAACTCAAATTTTCCTTTTTTCTTTACTCCCACCCAGAAGCTTATATTGATAAAAAATAGCTCACAAAAGGATTTGCGTAGCGGCCCCAGAAGACATGGTTCTCATTACTCAGATCTAGGTGTAAATTATTGGCTCAAAGGGCATATGGGTTTTGAAAAGTTGAGGATTTTTTCTGAGAATCGGGAACCGGACTTTTGTGAACAATCAAAGAAAATCATTTGGTTACCTGACTGATGTTTTATAACAGAATGGCTGATAAGGTCAGGGTGCTGATCTATTTTCGGACTATTTCTCCATGATTTGTGATGTTGTTGAGTTACCTATTTTTTAACCATAGTATCGACTTTGAAATATGGTATGATTTTGTGTATTTGAAAAAATTTACATTTACCTATAAATTATCTTCAGGGGGCCGATAAAATTCCTGAATACCTACATGAAAAATTTAAAAATTGATTTAAATAAGGGCCGGGGGGTGAGCCCGAAGTCTGGAAGGAAAGTTATATTATTCCGATTTTTAAATCTGGGGGGAAAGAGTCCATGAAAATTACAGAAGATCTCTAACAGTCAGCAATCCCAAAACTTTTGATAGTATTGTTTATGATCAGCATGGATTTGGGTGGCAGGTTACGTTCTAATCTGGTGACTATGAAACCATCCTGCTGAATGCATTGGAACAAGTTCTCAGGTAGATTCAATTATACTGACTTTCCAAGGCATTTGAAGGGTGAATCATTTTTTATTCAAAAAGCGGGGCTTTGGCGACCGAGCTGTACGTTGGTTTGGAAGCATGCTAGTAGGGGGAAAAATTCAATTTGAATCCCCGGGTAAGTGTAACCCCGGTGTTCCTCAAGGGGTCATTGTGCCCCAATACTGTTTAATTTATTCCTCAGTGACCTGGACAGCTATCTGAATGACTGCCACCCCTTCTCTATCTGATGCGTGAAATCTTTGATTAGTTGAGAGTGAGAGTGACTAAAAAATTTTCAGCAAAACTTAACATTTTTTATCAATGGTCAATAATTAACGATCTATCGCTTAATTTTTTTTGCTTTTTAAAATTAACAGAAAAGTAAAATGCGATATGCAGTGGGGGAAACATCAATTAATGTGGTTGAACATGTCGGGATTTTGGGGGGGTTTTGTTGACTCACAAATTTATTCAGGGGGAAACTACAACTACATCACAGGGAAGGCGTTGCAAATGTTGGGTTTGTCTCGAGGACATGTGCAGATTTGTCCGTGTTCTTTACTACTGTACTGTTCTCTTGTTAGATCCCATGTTGAATATGCCTCTACTGTTTGGGCACCTTTTTTTAACATACACAAGACCCATAAGAATTTCAGAAGAAATTTTGAGGTTTTGGCCCTTTTCTGGCAGAGTCGATGAAGTGACCGCTGATCTTAATCTGCCTCTTTAGAGGTTGAAGGGGATTCAAACATTGCATCATAAACTAATTAATGGCAACATTGAGCCCCGCGCTTTTAGCCAGATTCAATTGAAGATTCCTACTCGATCATTTGGAAATCAGATTCTCTGTTCCATTTCATGGCAACTATGGCATTCACCTCCCTGGGTTCCTAAATTGCCATCCTAATATAGATTTTTTGGGAAACTCACTTAAAGTGTTTCGAGCCCAAAATTATGGTCGTTTTAATTGCGAACTGTAAGTTATATTATTTTGTTTGAACTTGTTTTTGGGTTGAATGTTTTAAAAGGATGTTAAGGCATATTATATTTTATTTTATTGTATTGAATATTTTGTCTGTTTTGTATTAATTGTTTTTATAATGGGGCATCTCGTTTATAGTTTAAATAAATAAATAAATAAATAACCTAGATAACTAAACTGTTAATACCTACAATGGAAAAGTGGCATTCTTCTGTACAAGCTAATTAGCTTAATTATAAATCACTTACAAGAAAAAGTGCAAAGTATCTGCAGCTAATTAGCTAGACTGTTAATAACATAAATGGGGAAGTGCAAAATATTTGCACTTTTCTGTATTAGCGTTTAATAATCCAGCTAAGTAACTAGAGAACTAGACTTTTAATACCTAAAATGGAAAAGAGGCACTCTTTTGTTCTACTTTTAAGTAATTTAGCTAATTAGCTTAATTATAAAACACTTAGATGAAAAAGTGCAAGGTATCTGTAGCTAATTAGGTAAACTGTCAAAATCACAAACGGGAAAGTGCAGAATATTTGCACTTTTCTGTATTAGCGTTTAATAGTCCAGCTAATTAACTAGAGAACTAGACTGTTAACACCTAAAATGGAAAAGTGGCACTCTTCTGTACTAGTTCCAAGTAATTTAGCTAATTAGCTTAATAAAAGAAAACACTTAGATGAAAAAGTGCAAGGTATCTGCAGCTAATTAGGTAAACTGTCAAAATCACAAACGGGAAAGTGCAGAATATTTGCACTTTTCTGTATTAGCGTTTAATAGTTCAGCTAATTAACTAGAGAACTAGACTGTTAATACCTAAAATGGAAAAGTTACACTCTTCTGTACTAGTTCCAATTAATTTAGCTAATTAGCTTAATTATAAAACACTTAGATGAAAAAGTGCAAGGTATCTGCAGCTAATTAAGTAAACTGTCAAAATCACAACCGGGAAAGTGTAGAATATTTGCACTTTTCTGTATTAGCGTTTAATAATCCAGCTAAGTAACTAGAGAACTAGACTTTTAATACCTAAAATGGAAAAGAGGCACTCTTTTTCTCTTTTAAGTAATTTAGCTAATTAGCTTAATTATAAAAACAAAAAAATGCAAGGGATTGACTAATTAGGGAAACTTCAAAAACACAAACG
>JAHBCN010017606.1:0-18105 GCA_019359885.1 Listronotus oregonensis
TAATTTTCAACTTTTGATGAAACCCAAAACGGAACGTTGCCGAAAAGATATTTTCAATTTGTAATCAGCGCCCAAAAAACCCCTTACCAAATTTATCAAAATGGGGGGGCAATTTAAAAAACCATTTTTTTAAAAAAAAAATTAGTTTTTTTGGTTTTTAATCTTGCTTTTTAAACAATTTTTGGTCGACATTCTTACACACATAATATTTAAGGATCTGTTACAATGAATACTCAGGCACCAAAAAGGTTACTAAACATTTTTAACCACTGTTTTCTGTCTCGAATGTTTTTATTAGTGAAAAGTATATGCCTAAAAAGCAGTTATAAAAATTTTCATTTTTTAATGTACAACCAAAATTTTTGGATTAGATTAAATATTTACACTATCTTCCCCTTTTTTTTATCACAAAATTGGTGATAAGTAATAATACTTTATACAATGTTTGAAATTTTTTTAAAAAATCGTGTTTTTATTTATTTACAAAGATTTTGGAAAAAAATACAAAATTCCCAAAAAAATATCGACCATTTAAATAGAAGGCAGTAAAATTCCAATTTCTTTCATATTTTTTTTTATATATAAAATCAAAAATCCCAAAAAAAAATTTTTATGATCTTAAAAAAATTTTTGCCAAACCCAAAATTTGGGAAAAACTTTTAATATTTTTGGGGGAACAAGATTATAATCGCCGAAATAAAAAAATTAAATTCCGCCCAAAATCCCCCAGGTTTAAAAAAAATTTTTTAAGGTGGTTTAAAAAATTTTTTTAAAAAAAAATTTTTTTTATTTTTTATTTTTTAAAAAAATTTAACCCAAATATTAGGTTAGATACTTTTTTTAAAAGAATTAAAAAAAATAAATTTAAAATTTTTTTAAAAAAAAATTTTTTTAAAAATTTTTTTGAAAAATAAATCTTTTTTTTAAAAGAAAAAAATCTAAAACCCAAAAATTTTTAAAAAAAAAGGGGGTTGGGGCCTTTCAAAACCCCCAAAAAAAACTCCTTTGAAACCAAAAAATTTTGTAGGACATTAATAAACTCAAAAACCCTTAGAACTTGCATTTTAAGATGCCAAAATAAAAAAAAAAAAAACAATAGAAGGAAGCCGAAGAAAAACCCCAAAATGGGGGATTTTTGTGAACAAAAAAAATTCAATAAAGTTCGGTTTATTCGGAAAAATTAGGAAACTTTAACCCCAAGTTAATAGACGTTTCCCCCTTTTAAACTTTTTCCAGAAAAAAATTACCAACTTAAATTTGGACCTAATCTATCATCCAAGGGTTCCCCAAACACTTTTAAAAATATTTTAAAAAAATAAATTTTTGGAAACCTTAATTAAAAAACCCTAAACCCCCCAATTTCTTCCGGTTGAAAATATTCCTTTGCAAAAATTGGGTCCAAAACAAATCCCCAAGCCGGGCCCCTAAGTTTTTGAAAAATCCCTTCTGTTGTTAAGGAAAGTGGGTTTAGATTTTGAAAAAAAAATATTTCCAAAATGTAAAAATTTTTTGGTCCCCAAAAACTCCCCCCAATTTTATCCCTTTTTAAACGAAAAACTTTTAAAAAATAAAATTAAATGCGGTTTTTAACAAATTTTTTAAAAACCATTAATTTTTATTTTTGGGAAATTCCCAAACAAAACAAAAGGCCGATTTTTCCCTTAAGGCAATATTTTTTTAAAGGCCCCTGTTAGAATTTTTTTTAAAATTTTCTTTCCCCCCTTTAAAAAAAGAAAAAGTATGGTTTTCCAAAACAACTAAGACCTTTTAAAATTGTCATTCGAACCAAAATAAAAAATTAAAAGTTAATTTAAAAAAAAAAAAACCCAAAGGATTTTAAAAAAAAAAACAAAAGTTACATTTCTTTAAAAAAACCCTTTAAATTTTAAAATGCCTTCCCCCGGGTTTTCGCCTTTTTTAAATTAAAAAAACTTATTAAAACTATTGACTAAAAATTATTCAGAAAATTTTCTATTATGTTTCGCATTTTAAATTTTTAATTGCTCTAAATTTTGAGGAAGTGACTATAACCCCTCTCTTTCACATATCCCCACAGAAATCTGAACAGTCAAATCTGGTGAACGAGGTCAGGAAATAGGGTTTTTCCAACCACCGGTTTCCAAAAACATTGGTCAGTGAACCCTTTGGTAATGTTAGCATAATGTAGCCCAATTTTTGTTGAAAATAGACGAAATTCAATAGATTTTCTTCTTGCAATTGGGGATAAAAATATTTCCAGCATATCAACGTAAGTCCAAGAGGTTACAGTTGGTTCATGAAAAAATGCCCATAAATTTTTTGCTTTGACATACCAAACCAGGCTGTGACTTTTGGCGAATCTCTAACGTGTTCGTTATATTGCGAGGATTTTCTGTTGCCCAAAACCTGCAGTTATGCTTATTTACTTTTCCATTGAGGTGAAAGGGCTTCGCGACATTATTAGTCTATCCAAAAAATGTATATTGTTCCTTACTAAATTTTGAATTCTCTGGCAAAATTCCAACTTTGTGGAAAATCAGTTTCTTTTATTTCTTGTAACATTTAAATTTTTTGTATGGCTTTAATTTAGTTCTTTTTTCTGATTTCTTGTACTGTAGTTTTAGGAATATGGACTGAACTTGAGATTTTTCTGTTGACAATGTTGGATCTTCCTGAGTTATCTCCAGAATTTGTAACTTTTTATTTAGCAAATTCTCATTGTTTACTATTCTTTTTACGGGCTAAAGATCCTGTACCCAGAATTTTCTGTACCAGATTTTAATTGAATTTTTGTGGGTGGAGCTTTATTAAACATGTTTCTAAATTTCGCTGGGTTTCTTTTCTGATTTGGTTTCGGCAAACATAATAACACATTTTCCTTTTCGCTTAACGAAAAATTTTCGCTTCCTAATTAAAATAACTTGTCAAAAATGACCAACAATAGCTGACAATGAGGCTTGTTGCTGTTATGGAAACGAGATAACTTTGTTTCCACAGGCGACTTTTCAAAAAAACCTTTTAAAATAATATCTTTTCGACATACAGTCAATTCTTTGAGGTCATAAATGCGTTATTTTTTAAGATAACCATAGTTTTTGTTACATTTTTTTTAAAAGGGGGAAAAATTAAATTTTAAAAATATTGAAAATATACAGGGTGTTCCATTTAAAATAACAAAGTTGTCCTATTCGGAAAATTGGCCATTTTGTTTTTGAGCTAATGGAATGTCACATAAAAATGGTAAAGATACAGAATAAACTTTAAAGAAATATAAGTATATTTGGAAAACCGCATTTTGATATCTTTATTTGTCCAAAAGTTATTCGCGATCAAAATGGGTCAAAATATGGACGCACCCTAAAAATACGTAATAAAAATCCAGGGCCATATTTAAATGACGATGGTAGGTCGAAGACAAAACCAAGGTGTGTAAATCTAATAACAGTCTTGTGGAACAGAAAGAGCAGCAATGAGAATGTAAAATTTATTTTGTTATATCTATTTAAATAGAGTCATAAAAAAATAAAAATTGCGAATATTCCTTTTTTTCCAAAGATTTTCGGTAGTATTTTAATTTTTTAAACGTCTAAGGTGGCATTTTTCACAGCATCAAATTACGCAGCTTTGCCTCCATCTAACCGAACCCGTATATCTTAAAGTTTCCGAGATCCCAATGACGAGAATCGAATTTGAGACACCCTGTACATGACGTTAATCAAATATATTATCATTTTATCTCTTTTTAAAAATTTTTTGCTGGCGATTTGTTAAAGTCAATAAACAATTTATGTGGAAATATTACTGTAATTCTTACAGATGTCATTAAAATACTACAACTCGTAAGTAATTCTGATTGGTTGTTTGTCCTTTTCCAATAATTCATAATAAAATTTTAAGTATCTTGTCTATTTTTTTCATATTGTTGCATATAAACTTATAATTATAACGATTTAATTGTATAACCACACCATTATTAATAACAATAAATTAAATTTAAAAAACGTGCTGCAAATCACAGTAATATTACAGATAAACAAATTACCTTATGAATTATTTAAGTTCTATTCCAAAGAGATATCAGGAAAAAAACATGTTTTGTTAATTAAACTATTAAGTGTAAAAAAGTGTTTTTACACTTAATAGTTTAGTCTTGATTTTTTAAGACTATTATTTTTATTTATTTTATACTAACTATTATATTTATTTATGCAAATTTGGTTAAATCCAAAATAGCTATTTATGTATTAAGAGCGCAAAGTAATACATTGTCGCTCTGAGCGAGATGTTTGACGTGCGATGTAGCGGAGCGCGGCTATCTCGCGAGAGCGACAATGTCACTTTACGCTCGAATTACACACAAGATTTTTTCTACAACCGCAGATTTTTTAAATAATTGGTAAAAATTAATGATTATTGATATAACCTCAAATTTGACAGTTCACATTTTAAAACGTGCAAGCATCATTTTGCGCTACAGGTGTGTTTATTGTAAAAATGTTTTTTCAGTCGTAGGTATTTACTGCAAAGAAAACAAAAAAAAAACTATTTAGTACCCTTTTAATTAGTTATTTACATATTATTGTATTACGTTATGATTTAAATTTCTGTGTAACAATATCTAAATTTTTTTGGAATTCTTCTAATACTTCTTCCTTTTTTAGGGGTGAAAAACCAGGCGAATTACTACTCGGTATTAAATGTCTGTGTTTGATAACATATATGTAATATTTTGAAATTATTTTATTCATTCTTTTTTTGGGAATATTGTAATATTTGGTCGAAATTTGTAGTAGACTATTCTGAATGCTGTTGAACAAACCATTTTTCGGAAGATGTTGTTCGCAGTTCTCAATTAGCGCAGTTAAGTATATTATACTGTTTATGTGTTATCAATTTATTAAACACCAATAGCTGTTTAAAAATCTTTTTCATACGTCAAATAATCATTTGTTTATTTGACGTATTAGTTAATAAAAAGAGATTTAATAAAACCGTGGCTACTATAGCAATTTATTTTATTGTAATAATTATTATAATATGTTATACGTTTAGATCTTTATATAATTATTACTTAAATCTATATCAGATCTAGTCATTTTTCTTATTATTTCCCAATACTAAAGGTAAAGGTGCAATTCTCACAATTTTTAATGACAATTTTAGATGAAGTTTCTACCGTTCAACGCCTACTGTGGTGTCAAATTTGACGTTTTTCTATTACGGTTTTCTTGATAACTCAGCGAGCGACAAAGAATTTTGTCGCTCGTCGAGCGACAAAGTAAAAAAACTCTTGCTCCTCGGAAAAGTGCAACTTTGTGTTTTGTTTTTGAAACGCAAACATGGTACTTTTCGCGCGGTTGTAGAAAAAATAAATTATTAGGTCCTAAAAGATGGCAACTATTATATTCCTACAGGGTGTCACATAAAAGGAAGTGTTGTGAAATACCCACAGCTACGGGGCCGGGCTAGCTGAGACATTAAGGACCCTCTTTTTTACGCCCTGTATTAATAAGAACTTTGGACAATCCTTTTTACCAACCTTTAACTATTGACTAAAAATTAAGTACTCCTTATTTATGTCGCTAATCCTGTTTCCGAAAAAACTTTACACTGTTAGTCATCTAAGTTCTGTCGGGTTGAACATGAAAAAGAGAAATTTTCTCAATTCGTCGTGCTCGCGAGTATCGTAGACTTCACGGTTCATGTTTAGTCCAGAAATGAAGCTGAAAAAACGTGCAAAACCTGTCAATTTTATCAAAACGCATAGATTTGCATGAAAATTTGGGATTAAGCTTAGCTTTCCCTCTTCTTTAAAATTTATATTATGCCGATGGGCGCTCTTTATTTTTTAGGGGTAAAAACTACCCTTTATTGCAAAAACCTTCAAAACTTTTATATTAAACTTTAAGTCATATAAAATTTGGCTCAAATAAGTTAAAAAATTAGTATTTAATGTTTTGAAAATGAACCCTTATTATGACTTAATAAAAATATACCCTAGAAAAATTAACATATTTTCACAGAATTGTAATTAAAAAATGGGACTGCTCAAAAGTATTACTAATTTAATTTTGTAATTTTTTATTCCTCAAAAACCCACTCCTTACAAAATTACAGTACAAAACCGCGGATTTTTAAAAAAATGCTTCGAATCGCATAAAAAGTTGGAATTAAATTCGAGTCAGCCTTAAAGCGTGTATTACGCCAATGAGCGCTTTTTTTATTTTTTTAGAGGTTAAAAACTACTCCTTATTACTAAAACCTTCAAAACTTACTTCACTTTCATATGAAAGTTTAAATAAGGTTAAAATTGGCTCAAATAAGTTGAATAATAAATGTTTAATCTTTGAAATATTGGTTGAAGTATTTCAACCCTTAAAAACAAACCCAAGTATGCTCCAAAAAATTGGTTTTTTAAGCATAACTTCTTCAGTTTTTGTGATAAAAAGTTCTTTAAAAACCATTTTGTTGGTTTTTTTCAAGAGCTGCAAGTACCTTTATATTAAAACTGTTAAAAACCCTTACTTTTTTATAGCGGTGTGTTTAAAGGGCTGAAACAAGGTACTGCTCGTCTATACACACACGTTTTAAACGTTTATGTCTCACCTAATTTCTGTCATACAGTAAATTCAAAAAAGCAAAATATTTGCAATTCAAAAAGCTACAATTTAATACCCTGGTAATTTTTACGTATATTCCTTAGTTTTTAAGTTATTAAAAAAAGGTAATTTTTTATTAAAATTCTGAAATTTGATTTTTACTTATTTTTTTGTCAAAATTAAGCAATTTAAATCTGTTAAAATTTTAGAATGTATTAATGATACATATTTAAAGAGAGTTGTGGTTAGTTGTGGTTAGAGCTACGACTCATTTTAATTAGGATGGTAATAAGGGGGTTGTTTTCGAAGATTTTTGCACTCAAAAAATTTTGGTCGGTCTAACTTTATTTTAATCATAGATCACTCAATTTTTATGATATATACCTTTTTAAAAAAAAAATGTCTTTGCAAATGCTTCAAAAAAGTTATTATTAGTTTTCCTTGAAAAATACGTGGATTTTGCGGTATTTGCCTCTCAAATTCTGAAAAAGATTAAAAACGTTGATTTTATCGACGAAAAACTCCGACATTTATTAGATCGCGAATAACTCGAAACGTAAACATTTTGCACAAAAAATGCATAAAACATTTTTTGCTTGAAATTAATTTTTCTGTTAATTCTTGTGATTAAACTTTAATAATTTTACCCCCGAGATGGTTTGGCAACCACCCACAAGGTAAAGGCGCCCATCGGCATGTTGTAGATTTTGATCCTTGGACTATTTCCTACCTACTGTCAAAATTTTAAGGTATTCTATGCATTTTAAAAAAATTGCTGGGCAAAACGGTTTGTTTCCTGGACTAGTTTAACTTCTTATTGAAACTATTATATTGGTGACAGGAGAAAATTCCTCTTTTTTGTATTCAACCCAATAGAACCTAGGGGTCTAACAGTTTAAATAAAGCGACATTTTTTCCGAAAACGGTTAAGATTAGCGACATGAATGAAAAGTACTTGATTTTTCCGTGAAACATCGGTATGGAAAATATAGCGCATATTCCAGTGACTTAGACTAAGTGTCAGGCAACAAACAACAGCAAATTATTAAAGTTAAAATTAGGATTTTTTAATCGACAAGGTTTTAATACAATATATCACTTTTGATTCCGCCGCCACTGGTAAGATTATTTCTTTTCTTTTGGCGCGCCCATGCTGATGTTTATTACTTATAAAGGTTATCATATAATTTATTATTGTATTTATAAGTTACACTAATTTATACATCCATAAAAACTAAATGATCTGGAAAGAATCCAGTTCCACTAAAAAACAACATAAAAAAAAAAAAGATTAAAAATGTATTGTTTTTATAGTTATTATTATAATTATTTTGATGATAGTTGATTTCGGGTTTCTGTGTGATGTAAATATCAGCAACCAAATTATGGCCCAAAGTAAAAAATATTCCAAACAACAGTGTTATTGTCATGGATAACGCAAGCTACCACATCAAGTTCAAAAACTGAAATCCTAAAATTTTTGTTAGAAAATGATATTTATTTTGAATTCAGTTACACAAAAACGCAACTTTTGAAAGTTCTAAATTTATATGCAATTAAAAAACAATATGTACTTCCTCCGTATCACTGTATGTTTAACCCAATAGAGTATTTGTGGCACCAAGTAAAATCAAAGATCAGAGCAGAAAATGTTACACCTACTTTAAGTCGCAGTGCTGTAAATTTGATAAAAAAAAATGTAACATACCAGTTGAGAGCTAAAAAAATTCAGTACAGCACATTACAAAAATTGAGAACTCTTACATTTCTATACAAACCAACATACATCCTATTGTAATTAATCTCAATGATGACTCTGATAGTGAAACAAAATTAGATTTAGACTAAAAATGTAATTATATATAGATAATATGGTTATAAATTTATTAAAACTTTGCATATATTTAATTTCTAAATGTAATTTTAGGATTATACCTACCTAAATAAACAATAAATTATAAATCTTTGTATTATTAGAATCCGTCCCTAATGTTCTGTACTTTAATACCCACCGATCCGCAGTTTTATTGTCGGCAGGTATAATCCATAAACACGGTATACTTTGAGACAAACTATATATCTCACAATACCAAAGTTACATCTTCTTTACTTTTGCCCTAAATCAAACATTTATTATGTACAAAACTTGGTACATTTCGGGTAGTCTTCGACAGCCCTGTTCGTGATCACATAAATTTAGACTGGGCGCGTAATTCGTGCCTACAGGGTAATTTGAATTTAATGGCAGCTCGGTAATAACATACCGGGTAGTTTGATTTATTGCCGATCGTTTCTCAAGGACATGCACTTATTGAATGACGTGTTTGCTATTCCCGACAAGGATATTTTAATCTTTGTGTGAATTAAATGGCTTGTACAAATCGATATTAATATATGGGATTGCAATTAGGGCCACCATAGTTTCTCAGAATTAGCACAGATATAATTAAATAAGGTGATTGCAAATAAAAAAGTTGGTAAACCATATAAAATAAATTACAGCAATAAATTTCAAACTACAAAAATTTTAGCCAGAAAACTTCTAAGTAAGAATTTTTTTAAGCTGTAAAAATACAATTAGCATTTATAGCACAAACGAAAAAGGGACCAGTTTCCCTATTATCTATGACTCAATATCCACTAATTTCAATAATGAAAAATTTTTAGTTTTTCTTTTCTTATTTTTGATATATTTTGTCCCAGTTTGTAAAAAAAAAAGGTTTTTTTGGGGAACAATCAACCATAATTTTTCCCCCGGGCTGTCGATCAAACCACTAGACATTTCGGTAATTATCGAGTTATATTTTTGCCAGTTTACCACCGGTTTAAACCAGTTTATGACTGTTATTAGTCGATCGGGGTAAGCTCTGATAAATTATTGTAATTTTAAAAAGATCGTAAATTATTACTTCCCGGGAAAAAAATTAAAAAAGGGGAATTTGCTTTTTTAAAAAGTTAGGTGGTAATTTTAAAATGATAAGGATTATCCAACGAGCTGGTTAGGGTTTTTTTAGGGCCATTTTAAAGTAAACAGAGCTTTATTTTTGAAATTCCCTGTACTTTTAAAAATCGAAATAGCCATTTCATGTATTTTTTTTTTCGTAGAATTAATAATGTTATCAGAAAAAAATTTAAAACAGAAACAAAAAAATTACAGCACGGGAAAAGTATTTTTTTTAAAACAATATCCCGTATATTTTTATATCAACAGATAGAGATTTTCACGAGGTTTTTGATATAGGGGGTTTCTGGGTTTATTTCCTGCGGTTCTGCTGCAATTGTCTAAAAACTGCATGATATATGAGGATAGTGTCACCTGAAAAAAACCCCTGCCACAGGTCACAGGGGTTTTTTGTCAAAGTCAAGAATTTTAAAAATACGTTTATTACTTTTTGGAGTAGTTTATAATGAGGTTTTCATCAGAAGAACGACTTCAAATTATATTAGATATATGCTAAAAATAATATGATGTATCTATTTCTAAACCAAGCAGCAAAACTACAATAAACAAAAAAAAAAATAAAATACAATACGAGGTAAAATATGGTGGTAATAAGAACACTTATAATATTACTAATAATTTAAATATTCTATATTACCCCCGTTATTTTCGAAACATGATCTATAACCCCTCCTTAGCCTTTTTAAGCTCGCCGATATTATTTGCCTTTAGCCACACTACCTCGATTTTTATTTTTTTTTTTTTAATTGCCTTCTCTTTTCTTTATTTCAATTGCCTTTTTAATTTTTTTTTTTTTTTTGACGTGAACCTTCTGATCGCTATCATTGCATTGCATTTAGTTTCTTAATGGATTTTCAGAGCGTATTATCTCATATGGTTACCTTTTTGGTTGTTTTTTTTTTATTGACAGGCTGCGTGGTGTTGGTGCCACAGCGGTGCCGCAGCGCCGCCCTCCCGGAGAACTTTTGGTCTCTGAAAGAGCACACTGAAATGGAAGGTCAGGCGTCGGGGGGTGTGGTTTGGTGTAGTGACCCCTAATGAGGCACTACATTAAGCTGGGCTACTGCGTTCTGGCTCGGTTGCGTTCGGCCTATTAGCTGCGACAGATGCTGGGGCAGTGCCACCATTCAGAACACCCTATAAATTTATGTATTATTTCTCGCAGTACTTCCTGGTACCTTTTAGCTTGGCAGGCGCTATAGCTTTGCCCCCCTCTGCACGGTGGAACGTTGGGGATTCCTTTATTTACCTTATCTTTATCTTACCTTTCTTTTAGTTTTTCCCCTTTTCCCAGTTATTATTTCTGTGGTGGGTGTTTGCGGTTTTTTTTGGGTGTGGGATGAGGTAGTTGTGGGGCTTCGGTGTGAGGTTAAGGAACGAGGTCCGCCAAGCCGCATTGGTTGCGCCCGCAACCTTAACGGAAATTTTTTTTTTTTCTTTTGACAGCCAATTTTATTGTGATATTTGGCATAGTTTTTCCTACCACATCGATTCCTCATGGCTGCACCATCGCTCCCCCGGAGACTCCGTGAGTGTTCGTCACTGAAATAATATCTGAAAATATTTTTTTTTTTGGGTTAGTTATCTTTTCTTACTTACCATTCGGGTTTTTTTACCTTTAATACGTTTTCCTTTCATTTGTTATTAGTAGCTTACCGCCTTCAAGGCGTACTTGGGCCAAAATTAGATTTACCTGAATTTGCTTTCCCTGAGCTTCGATTTGTTCGATTGTTGCCTTTAGTATGGTTTACCTTTATCTTATCTTTTTCCTTATTTTATATTATCTTACCTTACCTTTATCTTTATCTTATCGAATATTTTCTTTATCTTGTGTAATCGGGGAGATTCGATAACGAAACTTCCTTCGGAGTTAATTTTTATTGAATACTTAATTTATCTCGGTTGCCTCCTTTATCTCTATCCGGCTTAGTTAGTGCCTACCTGTCTCTGAATTGTCATCTCCTGTCTGTTTAATGATTAGTTTGCTTTTTATGTTCTTAGTTCTAGATTCCGGTCTTGTTTTTAGTTACCTTTGGGTGATCGCATGATCGTCGTAAAACTTCTTCCTGGACGTTTTCCTCCTTCCGAAGGAGAGGGGGTTGTCACGGTTAGTTTTTTTTCCTAGGTTTGTTTTTAATAATTTAGTTTGTATACCTTAATGCAGGGCGGTTTTCATTTTTTTTTCAGTTTATTTTTGGCAAAAGGCTCCCAAAATTTTATTGTAATTGCTAGGTTACTTCTGTTTTTTTATCGCCTTTGGTATCCTACCTTATGCTTTTTCGTTGCTTTTTCCCCTCGCAGTTTGGGGTACTAAAAATTTAAAATAAGATACCTCAGTCGATAACTGGCACTAATTTTGTTCCATGCAACATTAATTTTGAGGTACATCTTTCACTATTGACTAAACCAAGCTTATTAAGTAGGTTAGATTCACTTTGTACAAATCAATATTTTCTAATTTAAGCAGGGACTTACCTTTAAAACGTTGGTATTTTGGATTTAAAACCCTTTCAGGGTTCGTAATCCCAAAAATTGTTTCTCTAGGTATTTGGTATGGTTTTTCCCCCCATATACAATCCTCGACAGCTTGTAGGTTTGTTTAGAACATACATTTCCTTAGCAGTTTTGCTTTTATTGGCTATGTAGGTAGGTTTGTTTACATTAACTTCCGTATTTACCTAAGTTTGTTTACTTTATTTTTCTCTTCCCAACAGTTGTCATAGGGGTCACAAGGGCCAGAGCAGTTTCCTTTGCCTCCAGAGTCTCTTTTGTACAGGTTCTTTGTATTTTATCCTCTTTGCATTAAAATTGTAAACACTTATTATTCTGGATTGTTATATAATTTTGTTTGAATATATTTTTGACAAGACAGATGACAGTTCGAGGGAATGTTATTTGGGCAGCGTGGGTAGGCAACTCAAAATGTTGTAACGATGTTGCCAATTTGGGGGCAAGAAAATTCCTAGAATTAGCAGCGATGTGCGTGCGCCCACAGGTACTTTTTTAGAAGGACAAAGGGCCATCGGCCATGTTTTAGGACTTTCACGTCAATCTTCGAGATTCGAGTCGGGAAAATAGGAAAATTTGCAGCTACTTTATTCAAGCCATCTTTGTAGGATTTGGCTGGGAACTTCCCCAAAAATTTTCCCGATTTATCTTCCTTAAATGCTATAATGTCCAATCGACTGATTCTATCGGCGATTGAGATACTGCACAACTTGACGAACAGCATGGGGTGGCGCTCCGTCTTGTTGCCAAATTATCTTGCGATACGTTTCGAGTGGCAGTTCTTCTAAATTGTCCTTAATATCGTTTTCAAGATGATTGAGATATCTTTCTCCAGTTAAGGATCCCTCATAGAATATTAGCCCGACAATTCTATCGCTAAGCACACCACACCAGACATGAAGAAAAGACCTTCCTTGGTATTTAATCTCCTGCAATTTTCTGGGATTTTGTCTTGCCCAGCTGTGCGTATTGCGTCGGTTAAACATTCCCGATGTAGTGAACGTAGCTTTATCCGTCCAAAGAATCATTTGAAACAGGATAGGATCGTTATCTTGTTCATAGATTAAAATTTGGGAAACAAATTGAAAGCGAAGTTCCTTTTCTTCACGTGTTAAATGCTGCACTGGAAGAACGTGATATGGAAGATACTTAAAATATTTCAGTGTTCTCTGAACCGTCGCATAGGTTACTCTTCTTCTTGCAGGGCCATACCTCAAGCCTCTAACTGCGTCAGTAATTGACTTCATGGGATACAAAGTAAAATAATTTAGAAGAGCTCTATCCTGGTTTCTTTTTCTCATTGTAGTCCTTTTTCTAATATGTAACGATTTTGTTTCTTCGAATAAGACCTTCAGTTTTAAAATCGTTTTTACTGATATATTTCGGTGGAAATTTGCAACATTTCTTCCTTGTGTTTCCCTGGCGTTTTCTCCACATTTATAATAGATAATTTAAAGCCGTTTTTTCTGATGAAAACCTCATTATAAAACTACTCCAAAAAGTAATAACCGTATTTTTAAAATTCTTGACTTTGACAAATAAGCACCTGTGACCTGTGGCAGCCAGGTATTTTAGGTGAAACTATCCTTATAGTATCATGCAGTTTTTAGACAATTGCAGCAGAACCGCAGGAAATAAACCCAGTAACCCCTATATCACCGAATTCCTCGTGAAAATCTCTATCTATTGATATAAAAATATACGGGGTATTTCATTTAAAAAATACGTCACTCGTCACTAATTAGATTATTGAGTTCTACGAAAAAAATACACGAAATGGCTATATTCGTTTTTTAAAAAAGTACAGGAAGGTTCAAAAATAAAGCTCTGTTTACTTTAAAATGAATAACCCTGTATTTCAGTTTTTTTAGAGGCCTTGACTCCCACTCGATCATTTTTTAAATTAAATTATCCTAACTTACAAATGTCACGAACAAACACTCATTTGTTTTTTAAAATCAGACCTCCTTCCCGACCTTGTTACACCACATAATCGTTTCCACATTTTCATTCAAAAATTTGTCATCTCCGCCTGAATTATTAACCTATTTCGCTGCGGCGTTGACGAAAACAGATGTAGGAGATCTCAAGTGCCATAATTTAAAATTTCGTCGGCATCTGAAACAAAAATAATGGGCATTCGGTAATGAGCCCGAGAGGCGATCTGTCTAAATTCGAAAATAGATCGCTGCGGTAATGGCACAGCTGTTGATGTATGTGATTTTTTTGGTGTGGTAATGCAGTGGTGTCACAGAAAGGGTACTTTGTTATGTTAGTACCAGAATAGAGACCACTCTGGGACATGCTAAGCAAAGTGTGATTGATCGTGTGTGATCAAAAATCATTTATTTTACTTATTTAAATTCCAAATCACTTAAAGTTTGCAGAAAAAATAGAAACATAAAAAAATTAAATTTTTTCCATGGGTATACCTTAAAAAAATCCTGAAAATTCGTTTTTTTGATTATAACTCCAAAAATGGTGAATTTAGACAAAAAAATTATATAACATAAATTAAAGGTCTTGTAAAAATACATAGCAGCAAAGATCTGGGCTTTTTCCGCTCACAGCATTTAGCCCCAGAAAAAGGGCCCCATTAATTGGTGGCGAGTTTCCCTTCGATATTCACGAGCAAAAACACACTCTTTCCGCGCCACTGCGGTCGATTCCCACCAAAAAGCCTAAGCTTCCAATCGCGTGCTATACTAAATGAAAATTGAAACGAAAGTGAGTATAGTATATTAGTATGTGTTGTTAAGGGTTTTTGTCGTAAAGAAATTTAAAAATTATATAATTTTTTAAGCGAAACTGCACATTTTTTTAAAAGACTTAGTTTAAATATGAGGTGAAAATAAAATTCAAAGTCACACTTCAAAATTTAAGAAGCCTTAAAAATCAGTTAAAGGTTTTTTTCGCTGCAAGCATCGTCAAGTATCAACACAATAACCGACATATTCTAACCTTTAAATTATGTGATAAAGCTAGACTTCTAAAAATTTAAATTAAAAAAAAAAGAGAAACATTAAATAATTTTAATTATTTAATTATTAATTTAATTATTTATTTTCTGAATACTTTGAAGTTCATTTAGAATAGATTTATTGCATTGAACCATTATATTGTTTTTTTTTTCTCATAATATATAATTTACTATTATTATTATTATTATAATTATTTTAAATTAAACATATACCCCTTGCTACCTACGTCTATGTTCATTACAACTCCACCGATATTAAAAATGTTTACTCGGTGTCGACAGCTGTCTCGTCGCAGAGTTTAAAAATGTTATTTTTATCACGGCCAAATTCAAAACAATAAAGCACAGAAAAAACATTAATAAAGCTTTAAAATGAAAGAGATTACTAAAAAAACAATTTATGCAATGTGACTAAAATTTAAAGTCGACTGTGGAATATTCCTTTTGATGCGTTTTGGATTTAAGTGACCAAATGTTTTAAAAAAATTAATAGAATCCAGGACCAAACAGGGTGACTAAATTAGAAATCAATAGTCTCGTTTACACGGGGTGGATCAAATTTTTAGTTCGAATATAAAACTTAATGAAATGAAAATGGTTTTGCTCTCACCAACGATAACATTTCAGTGCGCGATAGATTTCATTAATAAAATGACGTACTGCTATACAGGAATATTCACTTAACCCGTTTATTAAAGGTTTTTTGGAATGTAATTCAGAAACGGTTTTCAAAATTCGGGGTTGAGGTAAACTGCGGGCATGCTTCTTGCTGTTAACTTACTTATTTTAAATGGAACACCTTGTATATCATTATATTTTTAGATTCTGCGTGCAATTTTAAACAAATTTTATATTACAGTTATTGTTTTTCCATAAATGTAAAGGTTTAACCCAATACATACGATACTTTTATGAAATACCTTATTATTTCGAAAATGGTTAGGAATGGGTATAGGAGAAACCTCAATAGACTTTCGTAGAGAATTAAGTCCTAGATTTAATAGTACTTAAAGTCACAGGGCGTCCAATTAAAAAAAAAATCCTACTTTTGAGACTTTGAAAAGGTTGCCTCAGAATTTTGGACATCCTGTACAAAAGTAGGCAACAAAATAACAAAAGAATAAACCTAAGATTTTTTTAAATATTCTGCCAATTTTTGCTCAGAGGATAGAGAGCCAGTAAAATTTCTTCTCGAGCAGTTCCCAACAGAGCAACACTTAGTGTAATTTTTATGCATCCTTTTACAGTTTAGTTAGCGAGGCCCCGAACTTCCCGCTTTCTTCGTTCCTTTATTCCTAGAGTGTCAAGACTATGGAACCTGCTGCCCGCAGTTTTTCCTTCTCCTCCCAATCTCCAAAAATTTAAGTCCCGTGTGAATAAACTCCCTCTTACCACACATAAGACACCTACGGTTCGTTAGTGCTTAGGCATCAGCCTTCGTGGACTGTCCCAAGATAAAAAAAAGTCAGTGAGTCAGTAGTAAAATCAGGGATTTTTAAAATGAATTTGTTAGAGATCACTTG
Source organism: Listronotus oregonensis (assembly GCA_019359885.1). Lineage (NCBI taxonomy): Eukaryota > Metazoa > Arthropoda > Insecta > Coleoptera > Curculionidae > Listronotus > Listronotus oregonensis. The sequence continues at coordinate 16,552 of JAHBCN010017606.1, forward strand.
ACACAACCTCCTGATTTTTTTACCCACATATCTGTAAAGTTGGTTGTCGTTAGTATATTATAAACATTTAAACTTTCGCACAACATTTAACGGTACGCCCCTGCGCTGTGTCGAGTGACGTGGAGGCAAATTTAAAGCGGCGGAGTTTTAAATTTCCCAAGAACACATTAATAGGCATTTAGTTGACAACGCTAGTGACATATTTATGATGCTAGCGCTTACATATATGAATGTTTACCATACATTAAAGTAATTTATTTCTGTTCGCTTGGCATTTCTATTAGTCCATAACTACTTAAGCTACTGGCAGTTCGGATTTGTACAGAGTGCTTCTAAAACAAATTTTATTTTGTGTAAAAGATGCAACAGCTGTTGTGTAAGTTCATCATACTTTAAACATTAATTTTCTCTCTCTTTCTTTATATGTATATATATATATATATATATATATATATATATATATATATATATATATATATATATATATAATTAATTATTAATATAAAAATTTTAATTTAATAATTATAATAAATTAACATTTAACTGGTTTTTAATTTCAAAAAAAAATTTTAAAGGAATTAAAAAATTCGGTTGGGAGAAAATGCTGAAAATGGTTGCATATTGTGGGGCCTCTATTCATCGAACAAAATTTAACAGGGGAAATGTATTTGGATATGTTGGAAAATACTATTGACCCTCTAATAACCGAAATCGTTAAAGCGAATCCTAATGAATTAAATATGGATAATATGGATATTGTGTTCCAGCAAGGTGGAGCTCCACCACACTACTCCAGACAAGTTCGGAACTATTTAGATGACGATTTTCCCGGTCGTTGAATTGGCCGTTAAAAACTTGTGAAATGGCCAGCTCGCTCGCCAAATTTGACACCTTTGGACTTTTTTCTATGGGGCTATTTGAAGCAAAAGGTGTACGAAACTGAGCCTAATAATAACAAATATTTGTAGAAATATCGATGTTACTGTGTTTGAAAATGTTCGCGTGAAATTTCAGACCGACTCGACTCGACTGTTCTTGTGTCAAGAAGTTCAAGGCAACCATTTCCAGTATCTTTTAACAAACTCAAAGTAATTATTCGAATAATCAAATTAAATGTTAATGTATTTAGATAATTATTAAATGTAACACCATTTGGTTGTAGGTAAAGGAATTGACTTTATATTTTAGGGTTGTAAAGTAGTCATCAGGAGCCTCAAAAGATGCGTCATAAGAACACTCTTTTCATCTAATTTTATTTTCCAAGATGGCGCCTAGCCAGGAAGCATCAGCATTACCTAGGTCCTGTTATCATGCTTAGACAAAAAAATTCTGGTTTAAATTATTTAAGAATTTTTCGAAAGTAAAGCAAAGGATGTTGTAAAGATAATGCTTTGTTTTTTGAAGCAGTTATATTTTTGGAAGAATTCTGGCGTTTAAAGGAAGTTTATTTCAAATGCGAATCAAACTAGAATGGACATTTTTCTGAACAAAACTGTGTTTGGTAGAATTCTCCAAATGATTATGATTACTTCTTGTATTGTAACTATAATGTCT
>JAHBCN010017607.1:0-18146 GCA_019359885.1 Listronotus oregonensis
TTGGGTATTGGTAAACTGTGTTTCGAGAGGTAGCAAATTAAATATCTATTTTCAGGATACAAACTGCCTTCTAGACATCGTAATTAGGTGTACCTATAGGGATTTTACGGATGGGGTTGTTAATAATATTTATTCTTGTTTCGTACACTTGCGTTTCGTAAACCTCAAAAATTTCGCAATTATTCAGTTTTCTAAATCTCGTTTCCTACACCAAAAACTGAGGTATGTTTCTGTCTCTGATGGTTTATAAAATGAATTAAAACTTATTTTTATAACTTAATATCAAAATATTTATTGCTTACATATAAGATGCAGAGATATAAAATATTTATTTGGATAAAAGTTATATTAAAATAATCTAATAAAAATATATGTTCTAACCAAAGAATATAAAGCTCAATAAGAAGCGACATAAAGTTCCCAATAGCATTGGCTATATGGGAAACAAATTTCTGACGTCACGTGTAGACGAAATGACACTTAAACAGCTTGGGGGTACACTGAGAGAATCACAACGGTAAAAATTCAGTTTTACACGGGAAAAAAAATTATATGTATAACTATTATACATTGCAGTCCTGGAAAATCGTCCCTTTCAAGGAGTTTTTTTTGCAGTCTTTTTAGGGTTGGTTATTCTCAAAAAAGATTAGATTATTTTTGAGAAAAATTAGTTTTGGGCAAAGCGATGTTTACAAGGGATTAAATGGCGACATACCGCGTTGAACATTGTTAGGACAGTTAACATACCGGTTAATTTTCGCGAGAAGCGGTAACGTAGGGGAATGTCTTCTGACGTCGGTATCTACGTCATTACTTTGTACCCAGTATCTACCGCTATCGCCACTGGTCAGGAGGAGCGTTAATAATGGTTATGTCAAGTATAAATTTAAAATAATGGAGGATTCGCGGCTTTTCTATTGTTTTGGTTCTTGTGATGTTTTTTTTGCTATGGTTTAACAACTATTTGGATTATTAGTTCATTTCCAAATGGATGAATTAGTGCAATTATATTTAAATCATAAAGAAAAAATTACTTTATATAGTTGACTTGGAAACAGCTAATATCTTATTAAATGAAAAATTTGGTTTATATATATTATCTTTTCGACTTATTTCTTAACTCTCCAAAGACCTTACATTTAAATTTAAACTTACGAGTGTATTAAACGATTAGTTTGTAAGTTGACATACGTAAACCGTTTCGTTTTTGCGAGGATAGGCGGGTTAAACACGGTTAGAATGGTGGGGGAAAGAACTGCTATCAACCAATAGTTAAAAACGGTAAGTCGCGAAAAATCCATAGTGTATCAGCCAAATGAAATAAATTCAATAATAAATAAACGAGGGCGTGTTCGAAAAAACACTCGGACACGTGTATCGGTATTTTTGGTTGCGCATTTTTTTCAGTAAATACTTTTTATACGGGGTGTGTCATGTAATAGTGGCCAACACTAACTTTCCTTATTTAAATGCAACGCCCTGTATATTAGTCAATTTTTGGATTCTTCATATATATTGCATGTACAATGTTCTATACCTATTTTTAACTACTTTGGAAATATAAGGTGCTTTTAGATGTATTGTGCTTGCATGCTTGCCACTTTCTTGAAAGTTAATTTTTGTGCCTATACCTATTAGAGGCAGCCTTGGGAACAAGCGTGCGAGAGAGAAGCAAGAATAGGTGTATAACCTCTCTCCCCCTCTCTTAATTTGTCGGCGGTGTATACACCCCTTCCGCCAATTAATCAGCACAAGGCGCGAGAGAAATGTTATACCTCTATTCTTCTTACTCTCGCGCACGCTTGTCCGCACAGCCGAGCGGCACGGCTGCCTCTAGTAGGTATATGCACAAAAAGTAACCCTCACGAAAGTGGCAAAGATGCAAAGGCAATAGATGCAGTAAACCTGAAAACGCTTAATATTTACGAAACAGTTGAAGATAGGGTAAAGGACATTGTACATAAAATATGTCTAGAATGCTTTGAAAAACCAAAAATTGAATAATATAAAGGTGTTGCATTTAAATTAAGAAAGTTGATACTGGCCACCGTCACATGACACACCCTGTAAACAGTTTTAGTTAAAAAAATGCGCAATTAAAAATACCAATCGACATGTCCAAGCATTTTTTCGAATAAGCCCCCATTTATTTAATATTGAATTTATTCAATTTGGCTGATCCACACTGTATATTAACAAAAATTTACATCTCAAGATTGCATTGTGATCTATAATTTTTACAAGTATTACAATTACTATGCACATTTAGTGCTTTTTTTAAAGACATCCACAAAACTAAACGAAACGAATGAAACAGCACATAAAACTCAACAAAGCACTAAACGAAACATGTAATCCCGGACTAAAAGCTGCCGGCAGCGGGTTGACAGTTAAACAGCTTAGCCCCCTCTTAAAAATTTTGGGACTTCGAATAATGTCGCTTCTTATTGAGGTTTATATTCTTTGGTTCTAACTATCTACCTAACAAAAAGTTTACTGTTTCTACTTTTAGTGATTTATCACGTCTGAAGTATAATTGGGGAAAATAAGCTACTTTAACTAACCAGAACTAACCATGACCGACCAGAAATGAGGGCTTTTAAATTTGTCCAAATTATCCCTATGTAAAAGTTATTAACAAAATTTTAATAATTTTTAATATGGTATTTATTTTGTTGGTTATTTGGGTCGCCACAATAGTCGGTGTTCAAAACGTGAAGCAAAAAATTGATTAAATAATTCGGTGTACGAAACGAGAATATTTCAGGTAAATTTCTGAAGTGTACGAAACGCCAATGTACAAAACATGAAAACGCCATTAATAATAATAATATTTAAAAAAATAAAATTATAAACTTATTGAAATTTCCATTTATTTACTATACAGGATTGGTAAGGCGCTTGGGAGCCAATTTTAATGTAATAGAGTAGGATACAAATGGAATGACCCCAGATTAAAAAGAGAACCAACAACAACGACGGTCGACGGTGCCTACGATTCGTTAGGATATTGTCGACAGTGTTGTCATTTCGTAAAATCATACATTTTATAAAACTTTTCATTTCATTTAAAAAAAGTTATGCGCTTAGCAAAAGAAAAAGAAATTTATAAAACATATTAGTATTTTAGAATGGTTAAAGATACTTTATTATTTTAATAATAAAAAAGGTATTTGTTATTTTATCGAGCAAGACAACATAAATAATTTTATTTTTACTGGTTGGCAACATTGCTCGTCGCGTTCACTTGCAATGCCGGCCGGGGACCGGTTGATACCGAGTAGTGTGTGCAGTGTTGCCAGATGAGATAAAGCAGAAATCGTGAAATACAATGACGAAATATCGTAAGAAATCGTGAAGAGAGTGGGAGATTACAAATTACTTAATAATATTGTTAAAAAGGAAAACACAATGACAATGTTTAATACATTTATTAAACGTAATGTAAGTTTTTATTACACCAATTCAATTATTAAAACACCAAATAAACGAGTGGGTAACATAAATTTTAAAATGTTGGCTTAGCATAATCTAGGCAATAGGCACTACTACATTATGCTCAGTCCTCAGAATCGTTTGAGTCAGTATTATCCTTTTTATCGCTATGTTATATGTCACTACTACCTAACTTTCGTATCATGTTGTTATTGATAGAAAAATCATAACAATTTTTGTCGCCAATTAAACTTTTTCTAAATAAAATACTTTCGATGGTTTTGACTTGTAAAGTTTACGATACGACAGAGGACTGCATGAAAATGCAAACAAATAATTTGTTAGCCACCTTTACCTGCAATCAACGGGGAATCCCATGTCGTTCTGCTCGATAACCGCTTGTAGGCGACGGGGATTCCCCGGTCGTTTCTTTTGATATGCCATTGTTATCATTTACTACGGGGACGAAGTAAATTAATAATTCAAATGCAATATTTTATTTTAAAATGATTTATTTACAAATCGTGTTATCTTACGAATAATCGTGAGATCTGGCATCACTGACTGGGTGTATGTGTGTTGTCGGAGTCCGGCCAAAGCATTCCCCTCATCCCCTCTTCTTCTTGGGTCGGTTAAAAGGGAATCAGCCGCTACGCGTTTTCTGTCTGTCTTTATTTCGCTCAAACCTTTGCCTATTAAATTGACATCTCCTTTTATCGCACTGAAAATCTCTGCATCTAAGAAATTTGTTTGCCAGACGTGTATGTATCATCCCCAGTTCAGTCTACTTAAATATTCACGTCAACTATGGATCCTTGTTATAGTCTGACTTAGTTCTGGTTAGATCCATTAAATAAAATATAGTTTTTTTTATTACCTGGTTTAATTTACAAAGGAGAACCCAGCTTACAAGTGTAGGTTTTGGTTAATACACATTTTGGGTAGAGATGGATGCAAGAAGATTGATAGTAAAATGACAACCCAGACCCTAAAATTAAAATTAAAATGACGATAAATCTACTATTATGAGAGTGAAACGATCTTCAAAAATGTGTGCACCAAACTCTGCAGAAAATCACCTTTTGGAAAAGTGTCTACCGCCTACCGAGCTTTATCAATTACAGTATGGATATAAATACTATTACAATTAAACTTATGTATTTTAAAGAAAGTTAATAAAAATTAGTGTACTTTATTCTTTTAAGTTACTTTGACACTTAGTAGAAAAAAGTGATAATCTAGCTAAAATAACTTTTTCACACCAAACTAAAAATATTTTAATCAATATTTTTTTGCATCCAATTTTTAACAATTAAAAAAGTGTTTATTAGTACTTTTAATTAAAAGTTTAGTTAAGCTAAAAGTTTTTATTGGGCGGTATATACCTTGTATAATTATATTTTTTAAATCAAACACAGTAAATATATAAGATTAGCCTGAAACATCTTTTTATATTAATTGCCAAACCGAAAAATTAACCTTTTAGTGCAGGTAATATATTATTATTTCTGTGAATATTTTAATCCTTAATAATGATACAAACAAATTTGATTTATTCTGGACTTTGTCTTCATTTGTTGTCGTAAGACTGACCAAAATAGTTTTAAAAAATATGTTTTTTGGATACAGCTGCGATTAAATAAGTTTTTTTTAGATTGTTATATTGTTACGGTTGACAAACTTGTTCTACGTGGGCCCGTAAAACACTGTGCAATATTTTACAACACTTTATTAACTACTTTACAACGACACTTTAAACTTTTCGGTTTTAACGCTATCACTTAAATTACAAATCTAACAATGATTCCCTAAGGTCTGTATATACCATCCATCTTAAAGTTCTACACAACTCAGAAATATAACTAGAAAGTTCTCTTATCTAAGAGTACTACCATAAAACTACCCAACCGCTGTGTTCACACATTGTCGTTGTGGTTGGGAGCAGTAGGATCTTTTGGAACATGCGCTAGAGTTGCTGGTTATCGCCAGCTCTTGTTGCTACCGTATGGAACGGGATCCGAAGCTAAGATGAACACAAGGCTTTAACTCAAGGTGTTAGCATACCGTGCTGATGAGTGAATGATATCATGTGCCTTAAACAGGTGTGCCTCTGGGATACAGGGCGACCTCTCAGAGTATCTAGCCTTACTGCGGTAATGCGGGGCTCTGTCGTGGTGGACTATTACTTCCCTAGCTCCAAACAGAAAGCGGACAACCGCTTTCATAGGAAAAAAATGACAAAGGTGCCCTGACCGACACGGATAAATCCGTTTCGAGAGGTGCCACTCAAGGTCACAAGCAGACAAAGATGCGCCGACCGAAACGGGTGAATCCGTTTCGTAAGGTGCCCCTGAAGTCACCGGCGCGTGTTTCACGGGCTAATCCATCCCAAACAAACAGGTGCTTAGGAAGGGTTCCCTGAATCCAAATAGAAGACAGGCAGAACCGCCTTAATAGGAAAAAGGCTTCCCTGGCTTTAAACAGAAAGCGGATAGGACCGTTTTTATAAGATAGGGCCAGAGATGCGGCCTTAGAAAGAACATCTGGTTCCTGTAACAAGGACCTGGTAGCTACCCACGTCACTAGACCAGGAGAGGAGGGCATGATGGATCTAATCGTTTGCTCGTCATACTCTCCAGGAGACAGGGACACCAGAACACATCAGAACACATTGTGCTCGTGTACGGTAGCGACACGAGTAAGAGGAGATGTAAAAACTCTCTCCCAATCTGGTATTGGATTCATTAGAAGTCCGATCCTATTGGGAGAAATATAAAAAGATGTGAGCCACAATACACCGAGCGGTCGCAGTGGAGGACGTAAAAAGTCTACTCACTTTAAACCTACCTACCTACCTACCATAAAACTATTTTTATTTGTCATATCGTAACAAAAATTTTGCTTTTTGGCATATAAGACTATATAAGTGTTTACTAGTTTTGAGTTATTATCTGTAAATAGGGTTTAGGTTTGCGCCTTATGACCCGCCAGCGTTCGTGAATTGGGTTCGGGGTTTATAGTATATACGTCGACTACAAAGTTGAAGTTATAATACATTTTGTAAAATAAGGTGCGTTAGATTTTATATATAATTGTAAGTATTTTTTTCGCGAATATACAATTTCTTATGGTATATCTGACGATTTATTTTTGACCTGTATCAAAAATATATATACTCTCGTGTATTAGAAAACATTGAGAAAGGATACACGGTAGTAAATGGTTACTTCCCAAAAAAAATCCAAGTGTGCTCTTGCAAGTTGATGTCTAGTGGAATGTTCGGATCTGAAACTGAACTGATCATCCGGTAATCTTTAGATAAAGCTTACCAATATAAACGAAACGTCAAGGAAATTACTATTTTAATCGCTATTAAAATTAATTTTTAAAAGATACAAAATACATAATGATACCACCTGTAGATTTAAAAATTTAAATACTATAAAGTCCTGGGTGATTCGCCAGGAAATTCTTTATACTTAAAACTAATCTTCTTATCACATGAAGCATTCCTTTAACATCCGCCAATTTATCAGGAAATTCTCTTTTTTAAATAGAGACCACAAATCGATCGTCAGAATAAAGAGAAAAATTATCAAGAAATCCTAAAATTAGGTCATTTTATTATAAATGTGTTTTTTTTACAAAAGGACAAAAAGTTAGTGTTGATCCAATTACTCCAAGGATTCTAAAACTATTCAACTATGTTTGGTACCGATATGTTTTTTCATAATTATTTCGTATCTTTACCGATTATTATTTTTTTTAATTTTAAACATTAAATTGTTTTCGTTTCAAGAACTTAGACCAGCAAGTGAAATTTAAGAGGAAATGTTTTGATAACTGGGGTGAATATATAAGTTGATTAAAATTAATTAGTTTAAGAGTGCATTTACGCTACACCTTAGGGATCGCGCGAAAGGACTCGGAGACGGTGGGCGGAGACTAACAAAATACCACTAATACAATTTTCGTATAGCCGCATTAAAAATATTATATTTTATTTAGGTTCTTCCAAATTCGAGGTATCGATGCGATGTTTTTTCCGATTGCAAGCCTACAGGAGATAACGTTTTTTGGTAACTATTTTTTACTTAAATGACATAAATTATACACCATTTTAAAGGTAATGAAATAATCTATGCCTCTGCTGTAACGGATTTTTAAAATGTGAGTCAAGTTAAGAGAAAATAGTATCTAAACATAACCGATTTTAGGGTGACTTTCACTCAAGGAAATATTAAAAACTAAATCCAAATTTAAAAAACTATTACACCAGAAGCCTAGATTTAAGTGTTGGCTTTCATATAGTTTTTGAAAATTATCGATAACTTATACCGTTATTGAGAAAAACATTATGCCCCAAATCCCAAATTATTAGGATATTCGGTGATACCAGAGTAACTAACATAATATTGAAAATGTTTAGAGGAATTTCTTATTTTTTGAATTAATTTAACATATTAATCTTATTGCAAAGGGAAATACCATTTTCCAGCGTTTGATTCCGTAGTAAACAACAGTTACACAATTTTATTGCCAAAACTTTGTTTGTTTACCTTTAATTAATGCCATTACCTAAAATTTTAATGAGAACCTAATTACCTGTAGTATTAACTCGAAAACACTGGTTTGTTTCTCCGTATACAAAAACATTATTTAATTTTTGGTCACCCTATATTTTCTTATGCCTTGGGCTTACACCGTCAGTCCATCGTAGTAAAAAAGGACCCAGCATGTCCTTATAAATGGTGAATATTGACTATGCGCTGATCATTTATTGGTGCATTTTACAGGATGACTGCGGTTAATTAAATAAAAAATAAACCTATAATGTGCAAAATTAGTCACCTTAAAACAATTATATTCAATGGGCCATCAAATTGTTATATACGCCATAATTAACCTTTCGAAACTTTAACTAACTAATTTTTTGCCACATTTTTACATTTAAATTTCTTTTGGTTAAGATGGTATACCGAGTATAAATTGTTCCAAGATGGATTTTTTTTTCTAATTCGGACCAAAACTAACCGCAGTGATGCTGTAAAACCTATCAATAAATGATGAGCGTATAGACAATATTTTCTGTTTAAAAGGTCATACTGGGCAGTGGCGTAGGGTGGGCTAATTTAGACGTGGGCGAAGTCCAATAAGCGAGGCCCTTTTCTTTCAGTACCTACTTCTAAAACCAATGTAATGGACCAACCATATTTTGGTGAATACAAAAGAAAATTCTGGACACATTCATGATAATAAAGTAATATTTCGCGAATAATAATAAAAGTTAAAAAAGAGTACTTATTTTGTAATCTGTATGATCAAATCTTTATTTTACAAAGTCATTTATTAAAAATTGCAATTGATTTTTGAAGCTAACTCTTTTTCAATTAATAGTATTTCTAAAGCAGACAATTGGTCTTGCATCATACTATTTCTCAAGTAGTTTTTAATAATTTTTCACTTGGAAAAACTTCTTTCTGTGGCAGCTGAACTTACTGGCATAGTCAGCATAATCTAATATGAATATAAAAATAAAGATAAATGTCTTGTAATTCATTTTTAATTATATATTCAATAAGATGATTGGCGTCTTTAATAGAGTTCGGTATATTAGTCATTGCAATGATCCAGAAGTTCGCTATTTGTTAGGAATTTTAAATTATTTATTTTAAATAAGAATCCAAAATTAGTAGAGTATTAATTAAGTGCAGTAAATCTCGTGTCAGTGCCTTAAATTACTGCATCAATTATTTCAATAAAAAAGTCAATTCTGAATCTATTTTTAGCAGAATCAGTAGCCTCATCTGCAGCTTTATAACTGAACATTATTTTTTTCCTGCGAACCCTTTTCTCCTTAAAAGTCGTGGGAATCTTATAACTGCTCTTTTCTACGAACTCGCAAGCTTTTGCAGTACAATATTTGAAGCCTGTTTCCCGAAATTCTTGTATTCAGTCACGAAATTTGCGCAAATTGTTAATAGTTACCTTTAAATTTATATTGACTTTTAGCCAGATTTTAATTCTAGAGTCAACATTTCAGTAACAATTGATTTGCAATCGCAGCAGAGAGTATTTGAATTTTCAGACTGATTTTTCAGATTGTTTATGCAATCGACAATATCATCGATTTGACATATATTTTTTGGATAAAGCCAAAAAACACCTTTGCGATGGATGATGTGTTGACTGAATCTACTAAAATAAGATTTTAACAGGTGGCAGCAACAAAAAGTGAAGAATGTTCTGAAATTAATAGTCAGTATTCTTGATTTTACTCCTTTGTTGATGTCGACCATATTGGCGCCATTATCGTAGCCCTGGCCTCTACAATTTTGAATATTTGATTGATGTTTGATTTATTTTAACTTTAATGCGAGGCCGTGGTACGGTTTTTTTATTTCTACGGTGATCTGACGATCTATTGGCTCTGCTAAAAACAAAACGCTATTAAATATAAAAATTGGTAGATATTTTTAAAACGATTTTTGTGTTGATAATTACTTAACTGTTTTTTTTTGGTATTTTATACTTTTAAAATGTTAATTTTTTGTATTATTATCATACCAAGCTTGTAACATGGTTTACATCAAATCATTGTAATATTTTTTGCGTCTGGCGTTTCAATAAAAAAATAATTAAAGAAGCAAATTAGTATCAAACTAAAATGTATTGTATCTACTTGCAAAATATATTCATCTTCAAATTTTAATCATCTCAGGAAAACAAAAAACAAAAACATTTTTCCACTTCGATAGATTGGCGACCTCGTAACGTGTAAGAGTGTCCAAGACATGAACCATGTGTATTCTCTAGTCACAGTTCTTTGAGTAAACGTAAACTACTATCGTGTACTACCGAATGCTATCAAATTCGCAATGGTATTTTATTAGATGATTGGCGTCTTTAATAGGGTCTGGTATATTAGGCACTAAAGATTGTAGCTCTTTGTGTAGTTCATATGATTCTATATCTATGCTTTTTCCATATTGTAGTATTGTACCTAAGTCATTGCAATGTTTTAGAAGTTCGCTATTTGTTAGGAATTTTAAATTATTTATTTCGTGTAAGAATCAAAACTTATTAAAGTATTGAATAAGTGCAGTAAATCTCGTGTAATGTCAAATTACTGCATCAATTATTTCAATAAAAAATTCATTCTGAACTATTTTTAGCAGAATCATTAGCCTCATCTCAGCTTCATAAAAAATATACTTTTTTTATTCTGCGAACCCTTTTCTCCTTAAAAGTCGTGGGGATCTTATAACTGCTCTTTTCTACAAACTCTCAAGCTTTTGCAGTACAATATTTGAAGCCTGTTTCCCGAAATTCTTGTATCCAGTTACGAAATTTGCGCAAATTGTCAATAGTGACCTTTAAATTTATATAAACTTTTGCCCGATTTTATTTATATTATTTACATGGATTCATATTGCGAACCACAGATGTATAGAAATAATAAATTCTAGAGTTAGCATTTCAGTAACGATTGATTCGCAATCGCAGATAGTAGCGGATTGATTTTTTAGATTATTTATGCAATAGACAATATCATTGATTTGAAATCGAATTAAATTAAATTGAAATCGATTTGGCTTTCCCATCTTGTATCAGACAACGATGTTGAGCTTATCTTCAATTTATCCTTTTTTAATTCCCATCTTTTACTTGACTTTAAAACTAGTACATATATTTTTTGGATAAAGCCAAAAAACACCTTTGAGATGGATGATGTGTTGGCTGCATCTACTAAGATAAGATTCCGGCTGTGGTGCCAAACAAGTAAAGAATGTTCTGGAATTAATAGTCAGTATTCTTGATTTTACTCCTTTGTTGATAACGACTATATAGGCGCATTATTGTAGCCCTGGCCTCTACAGTTTTGAATATTTAATTGATGTTTGATTTATTTCAACTTTAATAAGAATGAAATACATACAGTGTGTCCCAGGATAGGTGGTCCGTAAGGACAAAGGGACAAAAAATATACGAATTTCATAACGGTGTTTTGTTATTATGGTCTGCATGGTCTGAAACTTAAATACACAAAGTTTACTCAGATTGGTGTTATACAGAGCAAATTATAACTAAATTGGTAGAAATCGCTACCAGTAAATTGACCCTAATTTGAGGGGCAGAGGAAAATGTATTAAGAAAAAGTTGTTTAGAATTAAAAGTTAGGCTAGAATCTCAATAAATCAAGTAGTACGGCTTTTTAATTTTAAATACACATTTAGCAAGGACAACAGCCAGAAGAATTATTATAAAATTTTTAAGAACTGGAAGTGTACTTAACACAAAGAAAAAAAGAAAAATGAATGATGATAATAAATACCTTAAAATTAAATTTTAAGCACAATACATACAATAAGTACATTAAATTATAAATTATTCAACGTAGCTTCCTCCGTTTTCAACGCATCTTTCAATCAGTCTTCTGAATTTCCTGTAACTATTTTGAATATGGGCTAGTGCTTGTCTGGGCAGCGTACGTTATTCTTTCTTTCAATACATCCTGATTACTGGGAAGTTCCTCGGCATAAACCAGGTTTTGAAGATGACCCCATAACTGCATCAATTATTTTAAAAAAAAGTTAATTCTGAATCTAGTTTTAGCAGAATTAGTAGCCTCATCTGCAGCTTTATAACTGAACATTTTTTTTTTGCAACCCCCTTTTTTTCCCTTTAAAAATCTTGGGAAAATTTTCCCCGCTTTTTCTACGAACTCGCAAGCTTTTGCAGAAAATTTTTAAGCCTTTTTTCCCCAAATTCTTGTATCCAGTCACAAATTTTTTCGCAAATTGTTAATAGTTACCTTTAAATTTATATTGACTTTTAGCCAGATTTTAATTCTAGAGTCAACATTTTAGTAACAATTGATTTGCAATCGCAGCAGAAAGTATTTTTTTTTTCAGACTGTTTTTTCAGATTGTTTATGCAATCGACAATATAATCGATTTGACATATTTTTTTGGGGTAAAGGCAAAAAACATTTTTTCGATGGATGATGTGTTGACTGAATCTACTAAAATAAGATTTAACAGGGGGGCAGCAACAAAGAGTGAAGAATGTTCTGAAATTAATAGTCAGTATTCTTGATTTTACTCCTTTGTTGATGTCGACCATGTTGGCGCCATTATCGATGTTTGATTTATTTTAACTTTAATGCGAGGCCGTAGTACGGTTTTTTATTTCTACGGTGATCTGACGATCTATTGGCTCTGCTAAAAACAAAACGCTATTAAATATAAAAATTGGAGATATTTTTAAAACGATTTTTGTGTTGATAATTACTTAACTGTTTTTTTTTTTTGGATTTTTTTTCTTTTTTAAAAGTTAATTTTTTTTTTTATTATCATACCAAGCTTTTTAAAATGGTTTACATCAAATCATTGTAATACTTTTTTTGTCTGGCGTTTCGATAAAAAAATAATTAAAGAAGCAAATTAGTATCAAACTAAAATGTATTGTATCTACTTGCAAAATATATTCATCTTCAAATTTTAATCATCTCAGGAAAACAAAAAACAAAAACATTTTTCCACTTCGATAGATTGGCGACCTAATATAAAACTTGTAATCTTTAGTGATTGGGTGCAGAAAAGCAATCTTCGCACTCAAAGGAGCTTCGTGCGAGGCACCTTTGAATGCGAGGCCGTGGGCAAGGAGCCGTTTTGCTCACGCCTAGCTACGCCACTGATACTGGGTACGATTGGTCCTTTTTCTGCCGTGATCTGACGATTCATTGGCTCTGGTAAAAGAAAATGATTTTTGTGTTGATCATTGTTTAACTGGGTTTTTGTTATTTTATACTTTTAAAATGGTAATTTTATTTTTATTATTATTATTATTATTATTTTACCAAAGCTGGTACCATAGTTCATGTCAAATCATTGTAATATTTTTTTCGTCTGACGTTTCAATAAAAAAATCGAAGAAGCAAATAAGTATCAAAATAAAATTTATTGTAATTACTTGCAAAATATATTCATCTTCAAATTTTAATCATCTCAGGAAAACAATAAACAAAAACATTCTTCCACTCCGATAGATTGGCGACCTCGTAACGTGAAAGAGTGTCCAAGACATAAAGCATGTGTATTCTCTAGTCACAGTTCTTTGAGTAAACGTAAACTACTATCGTGTACTACCGAATGCTATCAAATCGCAATGGTGCTGATATTTTCGGTAATTTTTAATTATATATTTAATAAGATGATTGGCGTCTTTAATAGGGTCTGGTATATTAGGCACTAAAGATTGTAGCTCTTTGTGTAGTTCATATGATTCTATATCTATGCTTTTTCCATATTGTAGTATTGTACCTAAGTCATTGCAATGTTTTAGAAGTTCGCTATTTGTTAGGAATTTTAAATTATTTATTTCGTGTAAGAATCAAAACTTATTAAAGTATTGAATAAGTGCAGTAAATCTCGTGTAAGTGTCAAATTACTGCATCAATTATTTCAATAAAAAAATTCATTCTGAATCTATTTTTAGCAGAATCATTAGCCTCATCTGCAGCTTCATAACAAAATATACTTTTTTTATTCTGCGAACCCTTTTCTCCTTAAAAGTCGTGGGGATCTTATAACTGCTCTTTTCTACAAACTCTCAAGCTTTTGCAGTACAATATTTGAAGCCTGTTTCCCGAAATTCTTGTATCCAGTTACGAAATTTGCGCAAATTGTCAATAGTGATCTTTAAATTTATATAAACTTTTGCCCGATTTTATTTATATTATTTACATGGATTCATATTGCGAACCACAGATGTACAGAAATAATAAATTCTAGAGTTAGCATTTCAGTAACGATTGATTCGCAATCGCAGACAACCTATTATTGGTGTAATAGAGTAATATAACCATGCTAACTGTTATTAAAGCTGTTTATTTATCTAAGAAGGGTCAGTAATTATTATGAAAAAAGCTAGTGTTCAAAGGTCATATTTCCTAGGTATAAAATACTTTAAATACTATCAGTATAAAACCATTTATTTATTATTAATTAATATTACGTTAAAGGTAATAATGTATAGAGATATATATTCGTAAGAGGTAAAAAGTTACATATTATTTGGCCTATTACCAAGGGAAAATACTTAGTATATTGGAGATTTAAACTCATAACTCATTAAAAATTATTTTTATTATTTACATATATAGTCCTTAAGATTATTATTCACATATAATACTTAAATATAAAATACAAGAAGTTTAGTAAGTGGCATTAAGAGCTAAATAGTTGCACCGGAAGGGCCTAGGAAGTAAGGTTAGAATAGTAAGTATATATTTTTAAATATAATTATTTGATTATTAAAGACTACACATCCTAAATTTATTATATATCAATTATTTACAAAACGGTAAAAATAAGAGGGGGGGGTTAACCAAGAGTATATACAACACCCTTTGTCACCAAATACAATATAATACAGATCTTTGACTTTTTTGTTAGTGTATTTCCTAAACATAAGTGTCTTATTATAAAAAGGTTTTAAAAGATATATTTTCATATGGGTGTTGTATCTTGCAACCAGTGGTTTGTCTACCCTACCAATATAATTAAAGAAGGTAGATCATAATGCTAATAGAGAACTTTGGGTAAAAAAAAATTCCTTTGGTCTGAAGCCGTCATATGTTGGAAAAGCAGTAACAAAAATTATGACTATTAAGATTTGAAGGCTCGGCTAAATAGAGGTGAGTATTCGAAAAAGTCAAGAAAATGTCAACATGTAAATAGAGTCGCAAACTATCTGCCTTTTGTAACTGAACTGGATTTCATAGGTATTATTTAAACTTATAAATGCTCACAAGTTGAACAACTCAATAATATATCTATCAATGTTTACCTCGATGATGGACAAGTTTATAAAAATAAAGCAAAAATAGTATTAAAGTTCAAGTCCAGAATTTCCAGAACCTGAATCTCAGAATACATATAACGAAAATTATGAAAGAAACAGTGACACACACGAAAATGTGACAGATCTTTTTGAGAAGTCGCTCCAAATTAAGGCTACAGTTTGTTAAGTTAATACAATTAGAATGTGTTAATCAAGGTCAGTTGACACCAAAAAAATTTTAGTAATGGTTTTGCACAGACAAAACGTTGAATATAGACCTTCAAACGATCTACATATTTTCAAACATAAATGATGTAGTACAAAACATATATTAAGTTGAATAATACCGTACCAAAGTTACATATAAACCAATATTTCTAAGTACGCCACTGTACATTGACGACATTTTTAAAAATTCTAAAATATTACCAAAACATATACGGGGAACTGTATTATACCTAGCTAAAATTAATATCAATCTCACATCATCGTATCCGGACCCAATAAAGTTTTTAACCTTGAAGGAATACAGTTTCCGATGACAATAGGGAAATTTCGCCTTTGAAAACAAAATAATTTATCCATTGAACAACATCCAGTTTCTAGGTAGTAGCTTAGACAAGCTAGCACAAATTTAAAATCAGATCAATGTCGGAAGTTGGAGATATTACCCTGATGATGATGACGAATTTCGGTTAATTCGACAGAAGAGTGTTTTCCATATTCTTACCAAATTCAATTTAAAAACATAAGGAGAAGGTACCATTCATTATTTATGCTGATGCAGAATATCTGTTATCCCTGTAGAAGAGAACATCTAAAAATACCCATAAGACACACAATCATGTACCATACAGCGTTGGATATTATGTTAAATGCAGTTATGATGACGTTATCTTTTTTATAAAACCACACTGGGGGACTGCATGGAATGGTTTGTAGTGAGCTATAACAGTTTGCCGAAGATGTGGAAACTGTTTTTATGTGATTTACCTATGGAAGTGTTATCTGTAAAACAAACAAGATTATTTGAAACAGCTACTATGGATCATCCGGTGCTACCGATGAAGATGAATAATAAACTGATGTTTGTGCTCTGCCGATTTGTGGAGAAAATATGTACCAAGATATCAAACACTAACCAAACACTAACCAAACACTATCCAAACAATAACCAAACACTAAGCAAGTACCAACCAACTACCAACCAAACAACGACCAAACAGATTTGGGGTTATCAGGTCAAAACAGTATGATCCAGTGTCAAAAACTGGTGGGTTATTTTTGGAATATATTTCCAATTTTTTAAAAATAAAACAACAAACCTCTGGGTGGCCCTGTCAAGCTAAGGAAGATAAGTCTAAACATATAGAGGAGTATTTTAGCATAGAAGACGAAAAACTAGGATATTCAAATATTATCACCACCTCAGGCCTTAGACCCCTAACAAAACCTTTGAATTGTTTAAGGGGTTGACCATTGATTGATTGATTGATTGATAAAGTAAATACACAAGTTGGGGTTTTGTCCGCCTCGACACTGCAGCCTACAGGGCTTGTTGTATCTTTTGTGTATTTGTTTCAGTTAAAAAGGTTTGACACGTTAGACAGGTGTAGTAGCCCACTGTTCTTTTCTGGTCCCAGCCTCCGGTGGTTAGTGTCCACCATGAGGTTTTGATTTTTCTCCAGTATGTAAGTGCAGGGCACTCATATATGAGTGGGGAGGCTGTCTCTTCCTCTTCGTCACATAGTCTGCAAATGGGTTTTTCCCCTTAAGTTTTTTGGTGCAGTGTCCGGTTATTAATCCTGTCACTATTCTAATCTGATTCCTATTTAGTTTTAGTAGTTCACTTGTCAATGTTTTGATGGTGGTCCAACATTGTTTTACTGTGATTTTGCCTTGGAATGGGTTCCAGTTGACTGATTTGTGTTTGAATCCACCGAGTCATGTAGCCACGAACCGAGGCTTTTATTCCAAAAACAGGTTCAGGACCCACAAAATTGCTGCGGACCTTCGCCGGAGAGTCCATTTTCATTGCCCTGTATTCCCCTGTGTCCTGGCACCCAGGAAAGTGTAACTTTGTTGTGGTTAGCCAGGTTTAGGGGCTTGCAGACAGTTCCAAACCAACCTTGAGTTGCTTTTGGGATGCCAAAGCTTTTATGGCCGCTTGACTATCAGAGAAGATAGTAATGTCCCTGCCCCTTTTATTCTCCTCAAGTTCTTCGCAGACAAAGTTCAATGACATAATTTCCGCCTGGAAAATAGTGGCAATTTCCCCAGGGAAGCATAAGCATTAAACCTGGGGTCATCAAACCCTGCGCCGGCTCCATTGTCAGTCGATCCATCGTATACCAAACCAAATTCCGAGACTGACCAGGAGATCCCCCGCCCCAGGTAAGCTGGGTTTTGTATGGTCTTGTGTATTTATCCGTTTTGGCATTTATCACTGCTCATCTAAATATTGGGTTTGTGATACTGCTCGTTATTCTGGTGTGTCCTAGGGCAGGCCCAGAGCACCAGTTGCCGTTACATTTCAGCCTGTATGCTCCAATCCTCGCCCCGCCTTAATAATTATACCAAGAGGGGGGCTTTAGGGTTTCCATGGCTGCGTTGGGTGCCTTTAATAGTCCCGTTATACAGAGTGCTAGTCGCTGGAGTTTGATAACTCCAGCTCTGCTTTTCTCTGTTCTATTTTTTGGCCACCAGATGTTGAACCGTAGGTTATCATGGGTCTAACCAAGCAGTGTACAACCAGTGTACTATGCGTGGCTGAAACCCAATTCTTCCCCACAGCTCTTTTGGTAGCCATTAGAGCCATTTTGCCTTATTAATCACATTCTGCATATGTGGATTCCAGGTTAGCT
>JAHBCN010017608.1:0-18215 GCA_019359885.1 Listronotus oregonensis
GTTTAGTTACATTGTGACGCGTTTCTCGGTGTGACCTTACAAACGACTAAGCAGTTTGTTACTTAAAAAGTATAAATATTTAATGCTGAATAATTGAATTATAACTGTTTTGTATTTGATTGTTTTTGTAGAAAAGGGCATGCAAAAACCTACTGATTTTTCTCAGGTACTCACATGTAAGAGGCTGGTACGCTGCCACTACACCAGCTCGCCGCTGTTATATAGAATAAATTATAAAAATTAATCCTAAGTGTTTAAAATTTTTCCAAAAAAATTTTTTTATTAACCTCAGTCTTGACCATATTTTTTAGGCAACCTATTCGCAATACATTTTTTCACATAAAATTTTTGATAAAAAATAGTTTTTATTTGGTTGGCAGATGGATAAAGGCTCCTAATTTGGATACTGTACTAACTACCACGGTTAATACCGTAGGCTTTCGCCTAAATTTAATGTATGTTTTTTATGTTTTTCAAAGTATGATTTATGCATTTAAAACATAAATATCAGGAAAAAAGTAGGGGCTTTGTTTTTTCTCTTAATAATTGTTTTTTGGTTAAAAATTTACCTTTTATACATTTTTCAAAAACCTGTTTAGGCTATGTTAACAAATTAAATAAAACTCTATTATAGGGGCCAGGAAATTCACACAATATTATCCAGATGTTTATTATTTAAGGGTTAACTTTGTTTTATATTAAGGTCAACCACGAGGAGGAGGAGGAGGTGGTGGCGGCGGCGGAAAAGGAGGCGGTGGCGGCGGCAATGGAGGCGGTGGTGTTATGATGATGGGTCTTATGATGGGTAAACTTCTGGCTGCTCTTGGTATCGGCGGAGTAGGTCTTCTGGCTATGAAGGCTCTCATGGTATCAGCACTAGCCTTAATGTTATCAATTATTATTGGTTTGAAGAAGCTGGTGCACCATGACGACGATAGCGGTGGTAAGTAGTTAGACATTAAGTTTACGGTAAGTTTGATAAGTTGCTTAAAAGTTGGACAAAGTACGTAAATAACTACTTTTCATAGCGGAAAGAATGTCGGACATATTTTAAAACTTAAATGCTTGTTCTAATTAAAAACACATTTATTATAAACGACCATGTTGAGGATGGTAAATTATTTCTGAATTATATTATAAATCAACCTCAGGCCTAACAGTAAAAAACTAGGGTAGCTATTTTATACACCTCAATGTTTTTTTTTGAAAAATTAATACTAGGTATATCTTAAATGTGTAAGGTTTTTTCTAAAAATCTTATAGGCTCCTTGTTTAAGTAAAATTTAAAAGTAGTTTACTTAAACTTACTTAAAGCTTTAACACATGAATAGATGTATAAACTGAGTTTAAATTTACATAGCTTATGCAGATTAGTCTCTAGCGATTAGGTACTGGTAACTTATAAGCTTTTTTTTAAGGCAAACAAATTGTTTTATATTTATTTAAATATATAAAATAAAATCATTGCATCTATGTGTACAGTATGTGACATATCTACTGACGTATTTAAAGCATTAAATAAAAGAAATATATTAACTTTTTATACTTAGGTTATAGCCATTTCGGCCCACTTAAAAAATAATACATAAGACAAAAGTTTTTTTTTTCTTATTTAAAAATTAGTTTACTATTATTATCAGAGTCTTTACATTAAGAAAAAAATTACAGAACTTTTTTAAGATATACTTTTTATAAATATTTAGTTTTAATAAGTATTATATGTATTATTATTTTTAACTGGCGATCATACCCATGATTTATACTATTTTTGTGAAACAAAGATGTTTTTTGTTTAAGGGCAGATAGTTACCTAGATAAATTAAAAAAAAAATATTTTATTATTTGAGATTTTCGCTAACTTTATCAATATTATTTTATATAGTTTGCTCTGTGCTTTAATTTAATTGTTTTTTTTAATAAATATTTTTTATTTTGATTGGGTATTAAACAAAAATGGTGCAAGATAAAATAAAATAACCTCTATTTTTTAATGGGTTTTGTATTATTTTCCTAAGACAAAGAACTAGTCTAAATAAAAATGGAAACATTTTCCATTTTGTAAAATTAAAGTTTAACGCATTTCTATAAAGAATAAAAAAACCAGATAGTTTTTGTTAAAAATAACTAGGTTGATTTTACACAAATGTCAAAAATATTAAATTTCAGAAAAAAAATTGTAATACCTAAATATTTTTTTTCTACAAACGTCAGTATGATTTTAATTTTTAATTCATGCTGTCAGTGTCTAAAATGTCATTTTGTGACACTGGTGTTAAAAGTAATTACTTTTAGCAGATGTGCTAAAAGTGATTTACTTTTAACACAGATAAGAAATTACAGAGACGTAATACTTAGATGAAAATAATTCGATCGTATGGAAATTCGTATTGTTGCTTTGACTTACTATAGCGAATAATTTAAAAGTAGCTTTATTAGCAGCTTCTTCGATTTTTACGGGTAGAAATTCATTTTCTTGATCACTTTCCATCAAACAAGAGTTTGCTATTATTTGACGTTACTTGTCAACAAAGACAAATTAACAAATATTCGATTTTTTTTTACCTTAACAACTTATTTTATAGATAAATTAGATGAAATTATATTTTAAAAATAATTATAATGTCGAAGATAAAAAAAAACATAATTTAATGGTGTTTATAGAAAAATGCTAAACGATAATTTAAAAAAATCTTTTAATTTAACTATAAAGCAAATAGAATTTGAGAAAAATGTAAATTAAATAACCAATAAAATAATTTGGATATTCTGCTTAAAATAACATACTAGTGTATACCCTTATAACAAGTAATGTTAAAAGAGAGTTTATTGCAATATAAGTAATATAAAGGTATTATTAACTTCTAAATTTATACCTACTTCTAGGCCACCACGTTATCCACGCTAGCCATGGTGGGCACGAGTACCACCGAAAGAAGAGGAAGCAGCAGAGGCGGCCTATCGAGCCTGGGATATGTACAAAACCAGATAGCAAGTGATAATTGATAATATAACAAAGTCGTATTTATTTTCTTATTTATTTTAGTTATAGAAATCATACCATCATACCATTACACTTTATCATTTTCTTATCACCTTCGTAATATACCTACAATCCTACATACACACGATATTCAAAAATATATTTTAAAAAAATCACTAATAACAACTAAAAAAAAACAGAGTTCGTAAAAAGAAAATCTATAAATAGGGTTTTTAGTAACATATCCAATTTTTAAATGTAATTTTCTCACACAAATTCTTTAAACATTTAATCGAAATTTTTTATCTATTTCAGGGTTATTTAAAACACTTTTATGCTCACTTCTTTTACTGTATTGAATCCTAAAAGAGACTGATTTGTACTTTTTAGTTGTATGTCTCATATTCTCATATTTCCATTTCTATACATCACATTACAAATAATTAATATTTTGTTTTTACCTTTAAGTTAATTTTTAATTTTACCGTTTTATTTTTTCTAGTTTGATTTCTTATTAATATGATTGATTTTGTTTTCATGTCATTAAAAAAATGTCGGGTTTGTAGCAGTTGTTCACCCGACAACTTAACCTTACTTACCTTAGTCCTTGAACTTCTGTTCTTTCAATACACCTTTCTTTAATGTCATTATCATTCATGCTCATTTACCAAAAAAAAAAACTGTTTTATTAATAAAGTTGTTTAAATTTATATATTTTGTGTTTTAATACTTATTTCTTTTAAATCATTAGTTAAAAATTATATCAAAATTTATTAGATATTAAAAAAATAAAATGGAAAAAAATTGTATTGATACATCCGCCTTTTCATGTAGCATTGACCCGAATACCAACAAATTTCTCTCCTTGATCTTCCAAACAAAGGGGAACAAGGTGTAAAATAGTGTGATTTTTGCATCGTTTTACTATTTAATACAATTTCTAACTAGTTTAATTTTTAAAAAAAAAATAATGTTGTCAGGGAAACGAAAGATGTAAATATTTTTAAAAATATGCATGGGATAATATTTTAATTACTTTTTACAATAAAAAATGATTTAATCCTTTGCTGCCGGATTTTTCGAAAATATTTTATGGTAGCGACAGATAGTTTTTTTTAAAAAGGTTATAAAATTATGGAAAAATATTTTTTTAAGTTTTTTATTCTGGGCCCTTTAAAAAAAGGGCGGTTTTACTGTAAAACCGGTAGGAGTAAATAAACTAAAATATTTTGATTTGCATGTTCATTTATTTTGAAAATACGGAATTATATCTTGTGAAATTAAAGAAATAGTTCTTTTTATCCCAAGGCATAAACCAACATTACACCTAAAAAAAGGATGAATTAGAATGGAATTATATCGTGAGTTTAAGAGTTTACCTAGTACACATCCATCTATGATGAGTTTCTGACTGTGCGGAAAAAAGGGACACCTTCTCGAAGTACAATAAAATGGCATATGAGCACAGGAGTCGTATCTTTTTTGGGGAGATACATTCACCTTATAGCATGGCATTGAAGAGGCCTTCCTTTTTTTTGTATATTATGGCCTGCTCCAAGTAGTCCCATGGCTATTGACAGTCTAAATTTTTTAGGCTTAGACATGACGATGGGCGCGTTTTTAAAAAATGATTGGGTTAACAATCGCCTATCAACAAGACCCCAAAAAATCCGATCCACCTTTTTTTCGATTTTCTGTCAATTTCATAAGTAGATTTCATCATGCCCCGTTAATCCAAAATGTTTCTTTTAATTAACAATAAGAAGCGGACAACAAATTCTTTTATTGTACCATCATGTTGTTTTCATGATAGACGGATCAGAGTTACCAAGCAAATGAACAGCTTTATTATCTTTCCATTTTATATACACTATACTATCTTTATTTTCTCTCCAATCAAATTCTCCTCTGCTAAGATGTTTATCATCTCTCCGTTATTAGGTAGGTCCTTTCTCTACGTTTTCTGTCCCAGAAGCATATATTAACTGACTTTGAAGCAATTTTTTAAGAGGCACAAAATTAAAATAATTGTCAAAATAGTTTGGGGGCCCTTTTCCGATAAGATTATGTGTCAGGCCCCTAACTACTCGAGCGCCTTTTCCGTAGTATCTCCAATTTTTCCAGTATATCTGAAATTCACAAAGGTAGCCTGATTTATCTGCCCTAACCCATACCTTATACCCGCGTTTTATTAGTTTCATAGGCATGTATTGCTTCGAGCAACTGCGCCCTTTAAATTTTCATGGATTCATCTATAGCTTGATTTTTTTTGGGTTTGCATGAATTTAAAAAAAATTTTCCATATCTTGTTGATAAAAGGCGTAATTTGTAGGCTTGTCGTAATTAGAAGAATCTCTGGGGGGGAAAATGAATTATCATTCAAGTGAAAGTTAGAAAGTAACCAAAAAAAGATCTCTAGGTAAAATTTGACTTATGAAGTTTCCCCAATTCTGGACGAGAAGAAATAGTCCCTGTAACTAGGAAGCTTTTTAATTCCCTTAAAATATTTGCAGACAAAAATGCCTTCATTTCTTTTCGCTTGTTGGTTTGAATGAATTTGGGTTTCCATACTTCTGAAGAGCATATAAATTTGTTTGGAAAAAAATTAATCAACTAATGTTTCAGGAAATAAATGAAGAAATACTTCAGTTGGCGACTCTACTTCTTCAGGATATTAGGGCCCCATTCTTCTGAAAACTGTTTAATATTTTGTAGACAAAATTCTGTGACTTTTCCAAATAGTTTTATTAGCTAACTCACGATCCCCAATTGTAGAAAGGGAAGTTCGTCTTCACTATCCCATTCATAGTTATTATAACTGTTGTCGTTTTTATTTGGAACGTCGTAGTCCACGTTTTCAAGAAAATCGATGGGCATATTATCTATATCAAATAACTCAACATCACCCTGGTTATTTGCCATATAATTTTGTTCCTCATTTTCTTCGTCCCCACTATCCCTAATTCGGACTCATTATCACTTGGAATTTCATCCAGGAATGTAAATACATCTCCCGCATCCATTGCTTCCAGCTCCCGCAAATTTATTAGTTTGCGTTTACCTAAAACCAAAATACGTCCTTAGAGCCCAGCGGTTTCACGGCGAAACCACTAAGTTTGTATAATAAAAACATAATATAATGGTATTTTTTTTCCCACCAAATTGTTTTAACCATTTCATAGATCAACTTTCAAAATACAAAATACATATTTTGCTTACCTGACATGGTAAAAAATAAAAATATTTGACCATAAACTTTTGCACGATCAGCACATAACAAAGACACATGGATATTAGTCTGCAAACAGAAAACAAACTAGCTTTGGCACAAAGTTCGTTTCACATTCGATAGAGGACATCTAACGCTCGACCACGCCACTGGTATAGCCGCAAAACCGATCGGCGCTTAAATAAAAATTATTTTGTAGGTGGTTTCACCGTGAAACCGGTGGGTAAATAAAGGGTTAAAAGGTCCACACTGACAATAGGTAAGTACTCAATTACGTATGCTAGAGACAAAAAGGGTATGTTGGGCATGTAATTTATTTAGAATAAAATGGTGAACAATCTAAGTCTAATTTTAGATCTCACTACTTTACGATGCCGTACTTATCGATTAGGGACTTGGCCTTTATTTTCATAAATGTTTTTGATGGAATTTGTTCTCTTTTTTCTGAGTTCAACAAACTGGAATAAAATCCGGCTCGCTCTAAGGTTTTCGGTATTTGCTGAAGATGTTTGAAAATTCTTACCAGTTGAAACGTTACACGTTATATCAATGCAAAATATTAAAACTGCGAAAAAATGCTCGTCGGCGTCTATAGATATTAGGAACAATTATTTTCTTAAAATATTAGCTTTTTACCTTAAAAAGAGTCCTAAGTATGGAATTTTTTAAAAAATGGTAAATTTTAGCGGCTTTACAGAAGTTCTTTTGACACTGAAAAAAGGTTATAAGAATTTTTTTTTATTCTAAGAAAAAGAAATTGTTTAGTATTTAGGTATTTTGATATAGAAAACCGAAGAAAACTAACTACTGTACAGGCTGTCCCAAATTCAAGCTTCATTATTGGGACCTCGGAAACTCGGTTTAATGGAGGCAAATTTGCGCAATTTGATACTATTTAAAATTCCATCTTAAAAATTAAAACAAAATTAATTACTTCCGGAGACTTTTGAAAAAACCGAATATTCGCGATTTTATTTTTATGTTTTTAAAACTCTATTTGAATGGATATAACAAAATAAATTTTACACTCCTATTGCTACTTTTTCTGTTCTACAAGACAGTGTTATTAGATTTAAACACCGACGTTTCGTCATTGAGCTGCCATCATCTACTTTGTTTCTTTAAATACAGTCCTGAATTTTTTATAACGGATTTTAAGAGCTTTTAGGATCCCATATTCAATAATGCATCACACCTATTCGGTAAAATTATACCTAAAATCTATTATCTGTCTCTCTCTAACACTTAGGAAAATTGCCAATAATATGAATTTTTTGAATAAGTGTGATACACCATTGGTTTTGGGATCTTGGAAACTCTTTAAATTCAAAATAAAAAAATTAGGACCGTATTTAAAAAAATAAAGTTGATGAAGGCAGCTAAAAGACAAAACTTCGGTATGTAAATTTAATAACACTATCTTACAGAACAACAAAGTAGCAATGGGAATGTTAAAGTTATTTTGTTACATCTACTTACATAGCGTCATAAAAATATTCGGTTTTTTCCAAAAGTGTTTGGAAGTATTCGAAATTTTTAAACTTCTGAGGTGTCATTTTACTCGGCATCAAGTTGCGCAACTTTTCCCCATTTAATCGACCTCGCATCTCTTCAGATTTTCGGGACCCATTGATGGGACCCACCATACAGATTTAGGTTTTTTATTTTAGAAAAATGCTAAGTATTTTTGGGTTTTTTTGCTCTAGCTGTTCTATGTTGAACTTTTATGTTGTTTTTTAGATTGTGCAGATAAAAGTAGTTTTGCAACATGTTTTAAAATAGATCCTTTAGTCATCGAAAAACGACCGTTTTATTTTTTTGCGTTTTTTAAAACTCAGTTGTATTTATCGCAGGTGCAATGTTGTTTTAAATAAATTTTATATTTAAGGAGCTTTAAAAGTATCAAAAAAAGCTCAAACTTAATTAATTATTTGTTGCATAAAATATATTTTTTCGGGTTATTAGGTAATATTTCTTGCAATTTTTGCCCTTTTGAAAACGTACATAACACAACAAACCAATTAACACTACGTTCCCCTCATTCATTTTTTCTTTTAATACAAGTTCAATGAATTGAATTTCTTTACCCAGATATACAGTGGCCTCGATCTCAGAGACTGGTTTTTTGGTATGAGGATGGAGAGAAGAAAGCTGCGTACGCTGTTATTTATACCGAGGATGATAAAGTAGTTTCCGCTTTCTTTTCTTTTTTACTTTCGATGTTTTCTGGTTGTTACTTGTAATATATATTTAATAATGTTTTACATTTAGGAAAAAAAGCATTTCGTAACTTAATGCGGTTATTAAATTATTTAATAATGGCAACCTGTGTGCATTTTTTTGGTTTTATAACCAACCAAAATGAAAGTATTTTCATCTTACTAAACTAGAACTAGTTTAAATTTTTGGATTTGCCTAATTTCTTTTTAATTTTCATTACCCTTACAGGTACCGATGATAAAGTTACTGGAAAGATTATTTGGTTTTTTTGCAGAATATAAAAAATATACAAACCTATTTTAAATTCTCTCAAAATCTAAAACAGTTTAAGTAACTGTTTAGAATCGCGGCCCCACCAATTTTTGGCTAAATAAAATCGAAAAATAGAGATATTGACATTTTTTTGTACTATTTTACGGTACATTTACAAATGTTTTAAGAAAAAAAAATCGGTGTTTAATTTTATCATGAAGATAAAAAAAATGTTTTTTTTTCAAGTTTTAAGTCAGTAAGCTAAATCAATAAAATTGATTAATAAGATTATCAATTTTTAGTAATTTGTTTTATATTCTACGTGTAAAGACAAATAATTTCAATTTTTTTTTAAATATTAATTTTTTTATTAAAAAAATAATAAAAAAAATTACATTGTTAATTTTTTTCTAATTGAATCGTTTATTGTTAAAAGAAGACAAGTGACATTTTAGGGCATTTTCGTTTTGTACCGGAAAAACATTTCATATATAAACGCATCATTTACTGCAGAACAAATCCAACTACACATACCGTATATGCTTTATTTCGATGTACAACTCAAGTCATTTATTGGAGAAACAATCCAAGAACAGCAGTTAGCTTTTCGTTTCCTGGAAAGTTCTGAAAATGCCACTTTTTTTTTATCTTGGGACAGTCCACGAAGGCTGGTGCCTAAGTACTAACGTACCGTGGGTGTCTTCAGTGTAGTGAGAGGGAGTTTGTTCACACGGGACTTAAATTTTTGGAGATTGGGAGGAGAAGGAAAAACTTCTGCGGGCAGCAGGTTCCATAGTCTTGACACTCTAGGGATGAAGGAACGAAGAAAGCGGGAAGTTCGGGGCCTTCTAACTGAACTGTAAAAGGATGCATATAAGTTGCACTACGTGTTGCTCTGTTGGGAGCTGTCAGAGAAGGAATTATACTGGCCAACTCCTCCGAGCAGAAGCCGTGAAAATACCTATAGAAGAGCGACAGATCCCCTACAGCTTGACGGTGGGCAAGAAGAGGAAGCCTTTCTGTGAGCGTTGGATCATTCATAAGACGAACAACTCTTCTTTGAATGGAGTCCAGAATGCTAAGTGTTGTAGGGGACGCCATTCCCCAGACATGAGAACAGTAAAAAAACTAAAGAGGGTCTGATTTGGGATACATACAGAGTGTACAGATTGGAAGAAGAGAAATATTTTCTGGCTCGGAAGAGAAATCCAATCTTTTTTGAAGTTGCCGAAGCTATGGATGAAATGTGTTTTGTGCCATTTGAGGTTATTTTCAAAAGTAACGCCGACAAGATTAAACGACTCTTTGTTCTGCAGAACTTGGCCGCTCATATGTAAGGAATGAGCATTTGCAGACTTTTTTCGCGACAGCAAACATGACTGTGTTTTCGTGTTTTCTTTTAACAATAAACGATTCAATTATTTTATTTTTGATAAACTTTAGGAATAAAAATACTTGACAAATTAAAAAAAAAATTATAAATTTAACATGTTTTTAAAAAATTAAAAAAAAAATCGAAAAAGAATATTTTTGTCACCAAGTCATTTTATATTTAAAGGTAGCAGGAACCTCAAGTCAATGATTATGATATGACCCTGAATGTAGAATTGAGATGCTAGGGGTATAATATTAATATATATTTATATTGCCGACCTTAAAGCAACTATTTTAATAACATAATTTAAATGTTATAAATTAACTTAAAATGTATTGCTGTTTAATAAGGCAAAATGTCTTAGATAAATTTAAGACGTATCTGCATAAGTTAGATGATATTTTTTGTTAAATCATACCAACAATTTACAAATTTCAGATTATTTTGGTTAGTTTGTAATATCCTATAGGTCTTTAACTTAAATATTTTTGTTCTTTCGTATAAATTTAGGCAACGCTTTATCACGTAACCTCTTTAACTTTAAATTGTTGCTAAAAGTGGCTAAATATTTCGATTTTTATTTTTTTAAAAACGTTAAAAAAAATTTATGTTCAATTTTCAGATGCTGGACTCTAAAACCTAATTTGCAAAACTGACTATTAAGAAAAAAAAATGGATTGCAAAGGTATTGTAAAGAAAATTTGGAACGAATTTTAGCAATTTGGCAAGATGTTTTAACACGCCATAAAGTTCTCTCTGGTAGAATATGGGGATCCTTGAAAAATCTATAAAGTCCAAAAAAATAATTAAAAAAAACTACGTCGTCTTGCCTTTTTACCTTATTGCAATTTCTTATTAGGCGTCATACATTTGCGATTTTTAAACTAATTTTTTTTTATAATTTGATACCAAAACTTTTATCGTTTCAAAGTTTTTCTTTATAAATACTTACGAGCAATAAGTGTAATTTGTTTCAACAAATTTTGTCTACTTTTTAACTATTCCAGACCTTCGAAGACAAAGTAGATCTCCATTCTAGTTACATACGTTTTTTTGGGGGATTTAAGTTAGAATATGCCTCCCACCTAGCACTTTAAACTAAAACAGTTAAGACTAAGTCTAACATCCTAATATAAAGACATCTGCTTCGAATGAACAATATTTTTATTAAATGCAAATTAAACTATCTAAAGTACTGTCAACGCATGACAGACCAAGCAGATTTTAAATTGCCTTTTAAAGGTGTACAACAGGTTCATAGACATACCACGCTGCAGGAAAAGAAAGTGTTCTTGAGATCGACAACCAGCATTCTGGGTCACAATCAACATGAAGAAGCGATAAAATAACCAATAATGTCAAATGCCAGTGAAACCTTGACTAATCCCACATTATGGTACCAGTGCAGGTTTAGTATTTAGTACAAAGTGTTGGAAAACATTGTTGACATAAATAAAAAGAATTGCTAGAAAAAATGTTTTTTTTTAATTTTTACTAAACCCATTAATCGATTAGGCATACCTTAAAAGTGGCAGGTTTCCAAAGATTCATACATGCTTCTATCTTATACACCATATATTCCTGAATATATTTTTTGGCACAGCACAAAAATGAATCACTTAAAAATGCTTTATTTTACTAGGATGAAAAAAAATATATTACAATTACGGTATCTATAGAAAAAAATATGAAGTTATTACATAAAAATTAATTTTATCAGCCTTCGACGACGACAATCAGATTATTGTGGTAAAAATTTTGGCAAAAGTCATATTGACCTAAAAACCAAAAAGGCTTTACTTTCAAATGCAGCGTTTAATACAAATTTCGTTATATTGGTTCAGTGCGTATATTCAATTTTTATGTCATATTTTAACCACAGCAACAAGGGTGGTCTAAAAAATTAAGAGCCAAATAATAAAAAAATACATTTACAATTTTAAAGTTATTTTAATTTTTTAACATATTTTGATTTT
This sequence comes from Listronotus oregonensis, assembly GCA_019359885.1. Taxonomy (NCBI): domain Eukaryota; kingdom Metazoa; phylum Arthropoda; class Insecta; order Coleoptera; family Curculionidae; genus Listronotus; species Listronotus oregonensis. The sequence continues at coordinate 12,033 of JAHBCN010017608.1, forward strand.
ATTAATTATAATATTAGCCTTATTGCCCGACAAGTACCCATTTACAGAAAAATATAAATAAAAAATAAAAATATTAAACCTAAACAATAACAATATAGTAAATATAAAAAATGATTTGGTAAGTGATACATACATACAATTTAAAGAATAATGAAAAACCCCTTACTGACTACATCTGGCTTTTCGTTTTAGTTTATTTAAGGTACAATAAAGAATATCCAAGTCGTTTGATATTTTAATGAAACTGGAACACATAAAATTAATCTGCGATTTTAACATAATATATGTTCGAGCTCTTTCACACATAAATGTGACATAATTTCTAGCATTTATTCTAGAAAAAAGGAAATAAATTTGATCTGGCAGCTTAGGAGAATCAACTACATCACACAGCAATTTAAATAACTAAATTATGGAGGCAGTTCTAAGCTTTTTAAAACTATATGAACCGCGCTGTGGATAAACTCCTGCTTTAAAATTAAATATTTTAGTATATAGTAAGGACTCTAGATACCAAGCATATTTAAGTTTGGAACGCATGTAACTACAAAACTGCAGCTTTAGAACTCTGTGATCTTAAAAGTTTAAATATTGCGTACGAAGACGCCAAGCTGCCAACCCGCCGCAAGAATCATCGAATGAATGTGATCAACAAAAGGGAATTTAGTATTAAATATGACTTTCAGATCATTTGGTTAACCAATTATCTTTAAAAACACTCTCGATATGGAACAGGGATCCTTAAAAAATGTCATTTACAAGTATTAGTCATTAATTTACCCTAAAAATAAGCTGTATTAAGACTGTTTTCTCGCACCATATCTGAATAATATTTAATTGTTGTTGTATTAGTGTACAATTATCATGTGTTTCAATGGGTAAGACTGCTTTAGGGTTATGTGCAAACTTTTCACACTTAATAACTTGACACAAATCGTTAACAAAAAGCAAAAACAATAAAGGCTCTAGATTTGAAACCTGAGAGACACCTGAGGTTGCAAAATATTCATCCGAGTTGTATCCATTAGAAAACACAAATTACTTTCTATGTGTTAAGTAGGATTAAAAAAATTTAGACTTGTTTTATCAAATTCAAATGCTCTCAGCTTAACAAGCAAAACCATATGCGAAATCCTGTTAAAAGCTTGGCAAAATCCATATTGACTTCATCCACCTGTCTTTGTTTGTCCAGATTTCGGATAGTAATTGCGTTAAACATGCCATATTAAAAACAGTTAACCTACCATCTACAAAACCATGTTGTTCTTTAGAAATATACGCGCAACTTGACAGGTAGATTTGCCAAAAGAATCAACCCAAGAAACTTTGCAAAATTGCTAAGTATGGAAACAGATCGATAATTGTTAATTTGATTGCGTTAATTTGCTTGTATATTATTATAAGGGTTTTACAAAGGCATCTATACAACTCTTTCCAATAAAAGATGTAACCGATCTGGATCCATGTCATCTATAAGTTTTTTTGCGAACTTAATCATATTTGCGTATGTTATTGGTTTTAGAAATGGAATATGTTCATTAATAAAATTATCCATATTCTAATAGACACCATCAGGTCTACATACTACTTAAAAAATCTCCAAAACTGTCAAAAACAATCCTGAGGCTCACCGAGTCGCCTATCCCCGAAATACATCTTACCTGGAATCCTCAATGCTTTACTATTGGTATTAACATAAAACCAAAATCTTTTTGAATTAATGACGGTTAAGGACAGTATGTTTTTAATATATAAATTATGCGCAATTTAGTTTGTTTCTTTATTATGTTTGTTTCTTTATTATTAAGTGTCTAAAATCAGTCAGATAAAAATATTTTTTTATTTTATATTTAATTCGCATTTTGGCCTTTTTTTAATAATATCTGATAAATACTAGGTTGGGAAATTTCATTTCACATTTCTATCGAAAACTACATGTTAACTATACTATATGAAAACTTTTAAGAGCGTCCCGTAATTAACTTACTTAGTCTAACGATATTTCAAAGCCTTAATCCTTTCCTAGAGGTATATTTTTCTTTAGGTTGCTATAATACCGAAATAGAAGAAAACATAGCGGTGATACTATTTTTCGTCCAACCGAAAGTGATACAAAACAACTGAATCGGCCAAACCATGGATGTACAAATTAAACTCTTTTATCTTAATAATACAAAAATTTTACAAGGGTGTACCATTTTTAAAAAATACCCGTTATCTTATTACATACTTTTTTATTGCGTTTTTTTCATTTCATAACAAAGTGTCTAACCTAACAATAAAATCGCCCTTCGTGCTTTCCTATGGCTCTTTGGACTTTAAATTATAAAAAACATTACATTATAAAATACTTTTTAATAAATTCCAATTTATTTTTACATGTGTTACTGTCTTTATAACATAAAAATGAGCAGGGCAAAACTATTTGCGAATTTATGCTAGCGCCTGATGACATTGATTTGTTTTCTACCTAGAATTTGAAATCTGGCACAATATTTAATGTTAAAATTTTTATGTTGCCTATCACAGATCGTTGCCTCTCCATTTAGTTTATTGACATCATGTCAATATATCGTACTATTTTATTCGTTATTGCAATGACAGTTTCGTTAAACTCGAAACAGCAAAACGAGTCTTTTATGTTTTTCCATAAATGCAAATACTTTCGAACATTTTTGTAAATGATTTTGTCGGTAAATTAAGTGACTTTTATTTAAAATCATGCTTTTATGTAACAAAAAAGACATTTTACCTTATACAAAAATGCGACCTGAATGTAAACTCTATTTATTTCCTTTTTTTTAAATATGTAATATACAAATTGTCGGATTAAAACCAATTTAAAATATCAAAAAGCAAAAAAAAAATTTAAAATCATAACCAAAACTGCATTAATGCATTTTTAGTTACGTTACAATTTAAAAATATTTTATTAACTGGTATGTTGGTTTAGGCACTAGGCTGAAATTAACCATGCATTGAAACCCTAATAATTAGCAAAATTTACTTGAATAAATGAGCTTTAAATGTGTGAAACTTTTAGCAGGTATTTTAATCTGCGACAAGAGACCAAACCGTCAACGAAATCTTAAAAGTCGGTTTTGAACTTGTGGCTCTTATACCAAATTTTAAAAACAAAAAACAGGCATTTACTTTTGCATTATATAAAAATTAATAACAAAAAAAAAAATATTGCATTGGTTCAAAAATTCGGTAATCATGATTACTTACCAAGTGCTTTTCTTTTTTGGCATTTTGCTTATCATTAGCTTAAGCAGAGCAAAACGAGTAAATCTTATTCTAACTTTTTAATTTAAATAAACTCAAAAATTTAAAGGCTTGGTTGACAAAAGAAAAAATAAATATTCATTAACGTAATACACCTGCGCATAAACAGGTAAAGGCAACCTAAAAACTTGGAGATCTGAACTCTAAACTGTTAAGGCACTGAGACCTTTTTTTTTTTTCCCCGAGGGCTGAGAACTAAACCAACTGTAAAAAAATAAATAAACTGAAAATTATTAAACATATTTTTAAATCATCAATAAAAATACTGGTACTCACTATTAGATAAAATCAGGTACCGACATCACGTTTAGTAACTCCAAAACTATTTACTCATTTCTGCGATTTTGCTTTCACCTAGGAGAGAATATTCAAACTTAAAGTTACTTTGCAAATAGTAAAATGCTGCATTGGGTTTTACTACTTTAATTCTTGCAAGTTATATGGAGATGGCGCTGGGTTACCAAATCTAACATTTTTGTGTATTTAGTTTTGTATTGAACTCTTAATATTAAGTTATCCCAAAACAACTGGTTTTTTGTACAGCTCTAACCACCGATTTATAATTTTATTTAATTTTATTTTTTAACTTTATGACAGCCACCACGGGCATTAGACAAATATTTACTACTCTGAATTACCAATATTTTGCCGCCTTTATGAAAATAAGCTAATACATCATTTTTTTTTTTAAATTTTTTTCGACAAAAAATTTATTTTTGACCGCTTTTTTTATAAATTTTAAAAAATGTTCTCAATTCTTAAAAAAATGTAAGCAAAATTTTGGGGGTTTTTTATATATATTTTTTTAATTGAAAACAATATTTTAAAAACAAAAAACAAAAAATGTTTTTTTTTTTAATTTTAAAAGGCTTTTCTTAGTTTAGTTTTCAGGTGATCTGCTAATTCAGAGGAGGCAATTGACTTTGCCCACTCTCTAGGTGTAAATGTAAGGTTCTATTTTTTGGAACCTAATCTTTCCTAAAAGTCTGGCAAGTAACTCAAAAATGTTTTGCAATATAAGTGTAGGGTTTAAAATTTAATTTAATACTATTATTAAATTGTGAAAATGCTAACAAAGTTTAAAAACGAAGTTCTTTTTTTTAAAAATTTTTTTTTTTTAAAGGCCTTTTAGGAAAAAAAAAGTTTTATTAAAAACACTCGTAAATATAACCTTTTGCTTGACACGATATATTACCCAAAAAAATCAATAAAAAAGAGAAGAAATCAATTTTATTTAAAATTTTTCAAAACTATTTTTGTAAAAGTTCAATAAAATATTCTTATATTATTATAATGTAGGTAATTTATTTGCAAAAGACTTATTAGGATTTACAAAAAAAGCAAAAAGAAATTATAAATATTAAATAACATTAGAAAAGACATTTATTCTAAAAAAAAAAAAAAAAAATGTGCAAAAAACAAAAATAAGTCATGGCTGATCGCTTTTCTATAACACCTGTTATTGTTTAAATTATCCTAAAAGAACTAAATATGCTTCTTTAAAACCGTTCCAACCAATTAATTACTTATATTTAGATACAGACTAGACGATTCCATGTTACAATTTTGATGTTCCAGTTCAAAGTGTTATATGTAATAAAAAATCTTGTAAAATAAAGCTTAAGTAAATTTTCTCTAAGAATATACAGTGTTTTGTCGAGCAAGTTTCAAACAAAACGTGTAGTTACTGTGTAGTATGATAAACACAATACAAATATTAATGTTTTCCTGTCTCTAAATTAAGCAAAAGGAATTTACTTAATTGAAAGTGAAGTTGTATTTGTCATACAAACATTAAATAAGAAGTGTTGTTTACTAAAAGTAAAATTCAGTTATATAAGGTTTGAGAGGTCCATAATCAGCAGTTTTATGTATGTATGTATATATTGTTTTTCATAGCCACCTATCATTTTTATTCAATGGTATTACTATTAAAATAGATGCCATAATGAGTTTTCAGCGAATAACTTTTAATCTGTTAGAAATTTCGATAGAGTTATAATAAGAAAAAGTTTGTTTTTTAATTCCGCATCTAACGACCTAAAAATATACAGGGGTTTATATTAAAAATAAGACAAATAAAGTGCTTTTAAATTTGAAGAGTTTGACACTAAATTTTGGACATCCTGTACAGTTCGAATTACCCAAACATGACCTAAGCGACTGATATTACGTTACTGAATAAGTTTGTTGTTTAATTTCATTAATCCAAGCCCTCTTGGTATTTTTATTCATTTTTAAATTGAAAACAGTTTTTTTATATATTTTTTTTTCTCTGAAATTACTAAACCGATGTTAACAAAATTTTACAGGAAGATAAATGACTACAAGAGGTATCTAAATATACAAAAAAATACACAGCATTCCATTTAAAAATGAAACCGTGGAGGCCCCTCTTTTTTTTGACACCCTGTATAACCAAAATTATTTTCCTGAAATGCACCGTAGGTTAAAGGTAAATTTTTGCAAAATATGAAAATTTTACATTAAATAATAAATAAGCTACAAAAGACGGGAGGTGAGCTAGGGCCCTGTTTTTATATATATATATATATATATATATATATATATATATATATATATATATATATATATATATATATATATATATATATATATATATATATATATATATATATATATATATATATATATATATCGAAACTAGAGTAGTGGGTGTAGCAGTCTTTTTTTAAAATTTTTGAAAAAAAGGGTTGGTGGCCTGGATTTAGTAATGAAACCCTTTTTTGTTTTGTCAAGCTTTCGAGAGTTTATTATTTTCACCCTTTCCCCAGGACTAACTAAAAATAAAGTTTTTACAATTAGAAAAAATAACCTAAAACCTTAAAAAAATTTAACTCACCAAAGTGGGTTCTAATTTGGGAAAAAAAGCAA